>ML839192.1:0-15238 GCA_009831015.1 Picea engelmannii | reverse complement strand
TGCATACCATGGAGAGTTGAGAAATACCTCTCTCACACTTGGAGTCGCCATCTTGCCTTGCTCATCTGCTGCAGCTAAAAAATTAATGTCAAGAGCATGGAAATTTGATTCATCCATTAATTTTGCTAGGCCTTGACCCTTGATTAGTTTTGTAGGCTTAATCTCTATATCGTATTCTAAAATGACAGCAATCCATTTTCCCCTTCTTCCATCAGGGTTGTCTTGGGTCAAAATGTCTTTTACTATCACATTTGGTACATAAGCTATGGTGTGGGAATGAAGAATGTAGACCCTAAAATATTTTATATCTTTCACCAAGGCAAAAGCTTGTTTCTCCATTATCTTGTAATTCAGAGCAGCGTCTCTTAACGCTTTACTAAAGAAAGCTATGGGTTGTTCATACCCTTCGCTGTTCTTTTGTAATAATACTGCCGCTATAGTATGTTAGGAAGAAAAAGAAAAAAGATAGAAATCCTTGGTAAAATCAGGACTGATTAAGACAGGAGCCTCTGTGAGTGCTCATTTGACTTGTTCGAAAGATTGTCTGGACTCAGAGTCCCATTTTATTTTTACATCCTTTTTTAGCATATTTGTAATGTTTCTAAGGAGCTCTGCCAGATTGGCAATGAATCTTCGTAGAAATTTTATTCTCCCGATAAAATACTGTAGTTCTTTGAGGTTTCTTGGGTGTTCTAATTTTTGTATGGCCTCGATTCTACTGGGATCTATTTTGATTCCATCCTTGGAGATGATGTGTCCCAGCAATTTTCCTTCCTCTAGCCCAAAAAGGATTTTCTTAGGATTTGAAGAAATCCCAAACCTTCTACATTTCTCGAAGACTCATCTGAGGTGTCGCAGGTGTTCGTCATCAGATCGAGAAAACACAGTTACATCATCTAAATAGACGACAATAAACTTACCCAATTCTTCCACAAAGGCGATATCCATCGCTCTCTGGAATGTGGCTCCTGCGTTCGTCAGACCAAAAGGAATTTTCACATACATGAAAGTGCCCCATGGTGTGGTGAAAGCAGTTTTGTCTTGGTCATCCGGGTGAACTAGGACCTGATTGTAAACCGAGAAACCGTCCAGTAGAGAAATTTGACTGGATCCGACCACCCTTTGCAAGATGTGGTCCATTTTCGGCAAGGAGTAATTATCCTTCTGGGAGACTTTATTCAGATTTCAGAAATCTATGCAGAGTTTGATTTCCCCATATTTCTTACGTGTAGGGACCAAATTAGAGACCCATTTGGAAAAATGCAAAGGGACTATGATTTTGGCATCGTACATTTTTTTGATTTCCTTTTCTATCAGAGGGAGCAACTTGGGATTTATCCTCCTAAGTTTCTGTTTGAATGGTTTTTGGTCTTCCTTTATTGGAATACTGTGTTGTATGATGTTGGTATCATAAGCTTTCAAATCCTCATAACCCTAGGCAAAGACATCTGAATACTCTTTGAATAGCTCAATGTATTTGAGTTTTTGTTCTGGGGGTAATGATTTAGACAGTTTGACTATCCTGGGTTTCTCTTCAGTCCCTATATTACAGTCTTCTACCTCTTGTCCATGTGCTTCAATTTTGGGTTTTTTGGCTACATCATTAAAATCAAACAAGTCCTCTAAAGGAACTAGACCCCTAGGCAAAACGTTGCTTTTCAAATGTAAAACATTGGCATCCATTTCGTCATCGCCTAATTCTCCTAAATCTACGCTATTTACACTATCAATTTCAAAATCAGATCTATGTACATTTTCATCTTCGTTCTCTAAATCTATATTTGTACATTCAAAATTGTTTTTACACTGCAAAAAGTCTTCGATTTGATCATCATTACCAAACACTTGCCAGTACCTGATATTGTCGGGAACGGTTGGTCGGCATTTCACCTCAATAGTGTACAGGCGAGTCGAGCGGAAAGGAATCTTACATGTGGCTGCTGACGTAGCCAATCCGTCCACAAGAATGTTTTGTCCCCTCGGCATTACCTACAAGTCAACCTCAGTGAAACATCTAAGGGCATCAAGAACAGCATTCCTATAAGCTCTAAGATA
The DNA here is from genome assembly GCA_009831015.1 of Picea engelmannii. NCBI lineage: Eukaryota > Viridiplantae > Streptophyta > Pinopsida > Pinales > Pinaceae > Picea > Picea engelmannii. The sequence continues at coordinate 13,183 of ML839192.1, read as the reverse complement.
TGGGTGTTTCGCGCGTACTCACCTTTGATTTGCTTGATTATCAACTCAGAATCACCTCTTACCATAATCTGTTTAGCACCAACTCTTTTCAAAATCTTTAGACCGAGCATCAAAGCTTCATACTCGACAATATTGTTAGTGCATTGGAAATTTAATTTGTAAGAATGGTTTTCTGAATACCTATTTCTGTGATTATATAGCCAGACTCCTGCTCCAGCTCCTTCTTTGCTCACTTCTCCATCAAAATCCATGCTCCAGAAATCTGCCGGTAATTGCTCAGTTATCATGTTTTTCATCCTTGCTACCTCAATGGTTTCTTGGCCTTCATCTTGACTAGATGTATCTTCTGCCAGCTGAGTATCTTGTTCTCCCGTGTCACCATCATTATACAAGATAAAATAATCCAAGTCGGAATGCGCAGAGTAAAGGGGATAGTTGTGTAGTTTTTCTTGGCTACTGACCATGTATTTCATCAACGTTTCTCTGTATAGCCTTCTTTGTTGCCCGAAAACTAGGATAGTGGCATAAGACATATCTAGCTGCAGGGTTCCTCTCAACTTAGCCCCCCAAGACCAGGATAGAAACATTCCATACTTCAAAGGGATGTCTGCAACTACCACATCCATTACCATGCTCTTTGCAGGAATCTGAACCAAGGTGATGCACAGGTCCTTGATTATACCAATACATCTAATTTTACTGGAGTCGAATGAGTGTAAATCCTTGTAAGGTCTGGTGACCTCCAGTCCCAGTTTCTCCATTACTGCTTTAGGCATCAGATTGTGGGAAGCACCCAAATCCAACATAGGTTTATGCAAGATCAGGTCATGTATGTTTAGACTAATGTAAAAAGGAGCAATATCACCAGTATCCTCTCGACCATCTACTTCAGGTCCAAACAGAAGTTCGGGTTGATCATCAGTAAGGTTCACAGTGTCTAAATTATTTGTTGATCCAATGGTTAAGGCCTTCATGCCTATGTCAGGTTCAATGGTCAGTGCTTTAATTACCTGTGAACGATAAACATATTTGTTCATCAACTTGGAAAGTGGAATGGGAATTTTTACTTTGGCTAATTCCCCTTCAAGGCTGAAAGGTGTAGGAGCTTTGCTTTGGCTCATCAACTCTGGTTTATCCACCACGCTCTTCTGGCTAGAAGTACTTGGTGGATTAATAGGTGAAACCTTGGTTTGTGACCATCTTTTCAGAATAGTAAGGTTTTTCTTCACAGGAACTTCGACAGTACTCTTCTCAGGAATCTTCTCGGTAGATGGCTAAGAAGTCTTCTTGGTTTCGGTCACCTTCTTCGTTTCAATCGTCTTTTTTGGGGAACTCCCTTCCATCTTTTTACTCTGCAAATTATATTGTTGATGTACCTCCAAAATGGCATTCTCGAATGCCTGTTGTTCTGCATCTTCAGGTTCTTCACTTACTTTTTTTTGATTGAGAAGAAAAAGTTATTGTTCTTCTTGGGTGAGGAAAATAGCTTCATTATCGTGAATACCCATGAGATTTATGTGAGTATCCTCTAGTTCCTCAATCACTTCCTCCCCTTCATCAGCATAATTTTCTTTTAGGGGAGGTCTGATCTACTGATCAAGACCTCTCTACTCTCTTTGATCCCTAGGATCTCTCTATTTTATTTGAGGAGGGTTTCTCCTAAAGTTAGGGTTCCGAACCTGAGGAGCTGGTGGGTTTTCTCTTGGAGGATTTCTATCTGACACAGTAAGCCTTTCCATCATTCTTTCCATTTCTCTGGCCAAAGAATCCAATTTGGAATCTGAGGCTGATGTGGAAGGTTCTTCTTTAATTGTGACTCTCCTCTCTGACCTCTGACATGCCCTTTTTGCCAACAAATTGGCCTCCACACTTATAGCACTTTTCTGCATGTTTTCCAGGGTGGTGGAATTTCTTTCCTTTAGTTGGTATGACATGTCAGCGTCAAAGCCATTAGGGAATTTTATCAAGGCCAAACCCTATGGAGGTTTGATTTCAGCTGGGATTGCATTGTACAGGTTGTTGAAATGAGTGCAGTAATCTTGCACTATCTCACCTTGATTTCTTCTGATATTTTCGTATTCTGACAAAATTTGCAGAGGGTTTTTCTTTACCTCCCATCTGTCTAGAAAACTCCTTTGGAATGCAGTAAGGTTAAGGACTGAGGCAACACGCAACCCTTTGAACCATTTTTTAATGTCACCTGTCAAACTTTGAGCAAACAATCTCATTTGAATGTCAGCTTCATCTACTTCATGCAGATCATAATAATCATTCATTTTATCTACGTGTTGTTGTGTGCTCAAAGGTCCTGTTGCATCAAACTGTGGAAGTCTTGTTTGATAGTCTTGGGGCATGGCATGTAGAGGCACAACCAACACCAAGGGAGCATATCGAGCTGCCATGATGGGTGGAGGAGGTGGGACAATAACCTGGATGATTGGAGAGGTAGCGACTGAAGATGAGGACAAGGAGGGACTAGATAGCATGAAGGGAGTGATTTGTGGTTTCGTAGTGGGAGACAGAACTTCATGGGTTCGAGGTTGTAAAATGGTTGGGTCAAAAATGATTCCAGTCACAAAGCTATTGGACCATGTTCTAACCAGGCTTTGTTGAGAAAAGGTGTCAAGGTCAGGGTTTTGCAAGGTAATGGGTTTCCCTGAAAAGGAAAGGGACTTATGAAGGGGAATATGACTCACTGAGCCTTCAGATGCAGTCTTTTTCCTGAGAAACTGTTCCAGGTTCTCTGTCACTATCGCAGGTTCTGGGTTTGGATGAGATCGAGTATAAACTTTCTTAGGAGCCAGATTTCTTTTTGATTTTTTAAATATATATATTTTTAGCTTTATGAGTCCGAAAATAATATGTACAAATTTTACTCAACCTCTAAACATTACTTTCTTCTTAAATTTGCAATATTCCAGGAGCAAAATTTTTTTTTAGGGAAAAGAAAACGTGAAATTATAAATTTTTATGTTCTTTCCCCAGTGGAGTCGCCACTATGTTAACACTTGGTAAATTTCCTAGAGGTTGACAGTAGAAGAAATCTACTAAGGTAACTTTATCCAACCACTTTTGAAGCTGGGATCTATCCCTTCCAACTTCAGAGAGGGATCTCTCTATATGATTTAGCTATGTTTCCAAGTTTAAATATTAGGCTAGGTAAGGAAATAGGTCGGTTTTGTTGTCAAAGTGTTTTTTCGAGTTGGTTGAGACAGTCTACACATTCATTGGGCTATGGGGTCTGTGTTTTAATAAAATATGAGATACAAACTAGAAATGCAAAGGGAAAACTTTCACAGGGTGAGATAATATAATCACTGGATTCTTTAGTAGCTTAAATGATGAACAATAGAAAAGATGAGAAAGATAATTTCAACAAAGAAGCAGTTAAAAAATTCTCTACTGAAAACACCAGAAGATAAAACACTAAAATCTTTCGAGTCAAAAACAGGGTATACGAGATAAATCCTGCAATGTTCGTTACTCTTAAAGATTAGATTCAGAAAACAGTATGAATACAAAGAAAGAATAACATTCAACTTAGAGAGAAAACATCACCAGTGAATACACGCAATAATATTGTAAAAGTGCCTTCTTTTTATTAATGGAAGATCTCTTCAAAAATATTACAGTCTGATAGCGTCAGGGTGTGAAGATCAACAACCCTCAATAATTCGAAAGGTGAAGCATTTATAACTCAAATTACAAACGATCCTATCATTAATGACCAAGACGTGCTAAATCTATTTTTAGCCTAACTAACTTAACAAATTTCCAACATCTAGGAACTGCTTGATGATGTGGTGCAACTGCACACTGATTTTTGGGTGGGCATTGATGAAGCCTCTGCACGACTTCATCTGACTGGACAGCTGACTGGACCTGGACAACTCATATTCTAATCTATTAGATCGCATAGTTCCTCCCATCTAAGATGACTGGGCACGTTGACCTTGAGCAGCCTTCGATACACTTCATCCATTTCTGTGTACTTGGCGAATGTAGGCTTTGTGAGGAAGATGTATCAAATCTCGTGTTGGATGTTGATGTCCCACTGAAGGGCATCTAGAAATGCCTTGCCGGTGATGCTCCCTTGAATCCCTGTAAACTTTGAATTGTCCTTACACACGTCGTCCAATCTCTTCTTGTAATCTGGGAGTGTCATCAATTTATCATTGATTACTTTCAGACCAGGAAGTCCTTTCTTCTGGAGAGCTTCAATCTTACTGAAGAATCTTTGTACCCCCAGGTCCATGGCCTGAACCTTCTCTTCCAACTGAAGCATTAATCCTCTCTTGGTCAAAACTCTTTTGACCTCAAGGATGGTCTCTGTTATGTCTTCAATATTCAGTTCTTCCAATTCTTCCTTGGTCTTAGAATTGAGGAACTGGATGATCTCGTTTTCCTGTGTTGGCATGTCTCCCAATTCTACTCTGATCTTCTCAATGGCCTGTTTGCTCCTCTGGACTAATTCATTCTACTCAAACATGATCTAGATCATTGGCCATATCTCATTCATGGACTTAGTTATGTCTGTCCACACACTCTCTTTAACCTCAGCTAAGGTCTTTCGGGCCACTGTTTGCTTCCGAAGCTGCTGTAGCTCCTGCTTGAGCTGCTTTGTCACCTGCTTTTCCTTGGAGAGGCTGGTCTAGAAGGAAGATTTGAGTTTCTGTAGGTTCTCAATCTCCTTTTTTAGCCTGCTGATCTCTGTCTCCTGCAGGTTCATCTTTTCCATGGATTTAGCAAGGTCGACTGTCTTTTCCTGTGATGTCAATGGAGTTGTGGATGGGACTTCTGTCACCAATACTGTGCTCACTCCTACAATTGGAATAGAACTCAATGGAATGACTTCCATTGGCTTCAATTTCTCTTTCTCTTTTAATAGTTTCTCCACCTCAGCTTCCATTTCTTTAAGCTATGCATTCTGCTCCATGAGCAGCTTTAGCATTTCATCCTTCTCTTCTTCTTTCTCTACTAGCTCCTTCGCCTGTGAATCCTCTGTGGGCAGAAGCTTCAGTTGCTTCCTCAGGGATGCTATGTCATCATTCTTCTTCTTTATCATTTCCTCAGCTGCTTTCACGTTTGAAGGATCATAACCGATCTTGAGGACTAGCTCCTCCAAAGTCTTGATCCTCTTGTCCTTTGCAAAGGACGAAATCTTCTCTAGCTTCAACTGTGTTTGAACATTGTTCAGAGACACCTGTAGTATGGAAGTAGAAGTGGAAGCATGCGCCAGCGTGTAAAGGACCATTTCCCCTGTCTGCTTGTGCAGATCCATCTGATCAGTTGGATGCACATCCTTCGTCTAGAATTCGAAGGTGGCCCTTTTATAATCAGTGATCACCTTGGGGTCTGGTACCTGTGCCTAGAGGAAGGCCATGTGCATTCTTCCCTTCTCTATGTCAAATGATGACAATAGCCTATGTTGTGTAGTCGACGTCTACTTCCAGAATTGGGTGCAAGTACTGTTGGTCAGGGTCTGGTTCCTTTTCTTTATCATCTCATACTTCTCGAAGATGCTCAGTTTTGGTGCCACCTTGCCTAGCTAGGTGGTCAATGGAGGATTTGTAGATTTTTTCGTCACTACTGAGGTTATGGCCTTATGGAGGCTCGAGCCAAAGGGTGGCCTGTCAACCTTGGTCATTGTTGTAGACATGGCTTTTTTTTCTCCGATCGAACCAGGAGCTGCAACAGTCTTAGGCCTCTTAGTATGTAGCTGAAATTCCTCGGAAGATAACTCGGTGACTGGCAGTGATAAATCCTACCTCGGCCTCTTCTCTTTTTGGACCTGTGGTGTGGTCATTGGTGACACAGTGGTCAGGGGAACCTGCTGTTCCACTTCGACTAATGTGTTAGGCTCCCACACTGTCTGATTTGCAAATTTTTCCACCTTAGGCCTAGCTTCATGAACATATGGGATGTTCTTGTTCTTCACCCTCATCTCTGAGATGATCCCATAAGGATCATAGTGCCATGGGAAGCTCATGAAGAACTTCATTTCTCTCAGCATCCGGTCTGCTTCTTCCCTAGTGCCACGACTGTTGGAGATGAAGGAGCCAATCTGCCCCTTGATTCTAAACTGCTTCTTTTTCTTCAATGATACAAAATGGATATCATCTGAATTTATAATCTACCTTATATATTCTAGAGCAAAGATTATGACAGGAAAATATTTGGGCAGCTTATACGATGCCAACTCACACCCATATACTCTGATCTTTGTATAATTGTGATACAAGTACCAATCCCTGGTCTTTGTGTTGTCCGAGAGATGCAGAATTCTCTGGACTTCGTCATTTATGGCCTGCCACTTAGCATACTTACCACAGGGTGGTAGAACTGATCGATGAACCCCTTAAAACTGTACTCTGTGGAGTTGTTCTTGAGCAAGGAAATCCATGCTGTGACTGCCTGAGGTTTACCATCTTCATCCATCTTCTGCATGGAAAAGCGAAATTTATCCGCCTGGAAGAAAATGAACAAGTAGGCTAGTATCGATGAATATCTGAACATGCCTTCCGTGCAAAAATTCACGAACTGTTCGTGAATATTGTCTGCCAAGAATGTGCTGAAATCAAACTGGGTGGTGGGCTTTTCATCAGTGGAGAAAATGGATAGAAAACCCAGAATGGGCTCATCTACCCATTGATCAGAATAGTATCCCAACAGAGCGCAAAGGGATGAGATGACCTGGTTTCCATTAGTCGAGAATATGGAAGACGGATAAGGGGGATTTGTGGAGGGGAATTGAGTGGATGTGGGAAGGAAAAGCTCGAATATTTGAGCTCTTTGGGGAAAATTCATTTTCTGGTACAACTTTGTAAGGATTTCTAGGTTGAAGGGAGACGCAGAGTCGGCTCGGGGGATTTGCATCATCTGGTCTATGGACTCAGGCGTGATGAGGAAAAGGATCTCTCTGGACAAGGAGACGACGACTCTCTGTTCAGGAATATTGTGGGCTTGACACTTGAGAGCAAATTTGGGAAAATGGTGGAACTGAGGGAAGAGGTAGAGGGGTAAATTGGACTCCCAGAGTCCAATTTCATCACTCTGGTCTAGGAAAACTTCCCTGAGCCATGACTGGAGGTCCAAGAAATCAAATTCGCATTTTGTATATGTGATCAACTGGTCTTTTTCGACTAGTGGGATCCTATCCAGGTCGACAGGAGGCAGGAGAAACGGATTCTCCTCTCCTTCTACTTGTTTGGACTTTGGCGCCATTTCTGCAATAGTACCTGCAACAAACACAACGTTAGTGGGGGCGAATGACTGTGGATGAGGGCGACAGAAAGTAACAGAGGAGTAAGTGGTGAATTTCTCTGGTTTGATGGGTGAATAATGAAAGTAAGGGGAATAACAGTAGTTTTATTTAAAATGGGGTCAGTTAGGCACGGGAGACAGGTCAACTAGATAACGGATAGGTTATCCAGTAATAAATGGCCAACGGATCACTTTGAGGGTGAGATGGCGGGTGACTGTGACTGAGGAATACGGATGGGTGACGTGGAAGCTATCGATTGGAGGTAAAAATCATAGTAAGGGGCTTGCCACGAACGAATGGGGGGGAAGGACTGACAGCAGTTATGGGACATGACTAACTCGGGAAAAGTGGAAGGTGACGTCCAGTGGTGACGATGGTAAGTCAGACAGCAGGCGGTGATGGAACTCAGGGCCATTAAAATGATGTCATGTACAAAGAGGGCCCACTGGAGGAAAGATACCATTCTGGACCCCCCCCCCCTCAGTTAAAAGTAGATCATCTGGGGGGGTCCGAAATCCATTTTGAGCCATTGATCTAAGCGCTTGTTTCCTGGCCGTAGATCTTAGCGCGCCTTTTATTACTCATTCCGGACCCCCCCCCTCCATTAAAGGCAGAACGGATGGGGGGGTCCAAAATCCAATATTGACCTTTGATTTGAGCGCTCGATCTTGAGCCGTCCAGATGAGCGCAAGTCTTATCTTTGATTTCGGACCCCCCTCCCCCCCCCGGGTTAAAAGCAGAACGGTCGGGGGGGGTCCAGAATGCTCTGTCCACTGTAGAACTGGGTGCCACGATCAGTACCTTTGATATGTGCAGGGAGTATAAGTGAGGGCACGAACAAACACATGCGCAGGGGAAAAACTTAGGATAAATGCTTTTTTATGGGTTTTTCCAAGGTTTTCCAAGTAGACACCACCAAGGGGTTAGGCAAACGATCTTTTTAAGCATCTAAAAACATGATGCCACACTTACATCAAACTGGTTCTTATTGAAATGAATCAACAAAGCAATCTAACCTAGTTCCTATGACAGTTAACCCAGATTAGACTGTTGGGTTAAGAATTTACTCTACCCTGGGGCTATCTGACCAGGATTAGACAGTCTGGCCAGATTTATTCACTAATCTAACCTAGACACTTTGGCTAAGATTAAAATGTTTACCCTAATTCATTCACTATCCTATCAACATCAAATTTAAAAAGAACTTGGCCATGCTTGAAAGGTATGGACCAAGTTACTATTATTGCATGGGGATTTTATTGAAATTCTTTTATGCCCTCTTTTTCTTTCCTTTTCTTTTCTTTTTTCTTTTTTCTTTTTCTTTTTCTTTTTCTTTATTTTTTCTTTTTCTTTATTTTTCAAATTATTTGCAGAATGAAAAATCATTTGTCAACAAAAACACTAAAAACAGATAATATCCCAGTCACCAGTTGATCCTATAACTTATAGGATGATAACAACATCCACCAAGAAATTTGCCAAAATACTCCAAGATTTATCCTTCCTCAACAAGTGCGCCTAAAATTTCATCCAATAAACACTAGATAGGGAGAAAATTTCAGTCCTCACAAGTGTGAGTGAAATATTATGAATAATACAAGGGTTTATAACCTTATTTATACAATACTAATGACCAGAATTAGGTCAAAAGGGCCAACATGGCATGTTAGACATAATATCCATTTTTTGCCTTAAATTTAACAATTAAACTCTAAATCAAGCTACAAAGAAGACTCCATGCCCTTTTAGAGTGATGTTAGACCCTTTTAGGGAAACTTTGGCCTCCTGGAGAAAAACGTTAGGCCTCTTTGGGCCTCAGGATCCTGCCACATGTGCCACTTGGCACACAACTGCCTCCAAAGTATCCAAAATGTTGGGTGACATCATGGGTGTCCTAGGTAACGTCATGGGCCTTCCAAGACCTACATCAAAGTGAAAAGGGAAAGACCCCCTTAGGGTCAGGCCTGCCATGTAGTCCCTAGTGGAACCTCCTCCTCTCTCTCTAGTGCAAACCCCTGATTTGTCTTTGCCCCTAGCTGGGGTCACAACATCCATCTAGTGGGATTTTATCCCTATGGAGGTCTAAACTAATCATCTCCCCATATGTACATGTCCATCGGGTGTGGACTTGCAACATAAAAAAATACGCCCTCCATGGGCTCATAAGTCACAAGGATCATAGCAATTTCAAACACGTCTAATCATCAAGTTATTTAAACATGTGCATGAAACCCCCTTTACCCGGACAAGTGCTCAAAGACATTATGCTATTCTACATGCCAAGTTTGGAGGGAACGTCCGAATGTCCTATTGGGATAATTCTCATTAGATGTGGGATGTTTCTGGGTGAAGTCAAATCCAGGCCATGTGAGCGGATGAGGTGGTAGGGGATGTCTGGGTAATGGGTGTAGTGATAGCAAGCAAATGTATGGCTTACCTATGGGTGCCACTGAAGAGGGTGAGTTGCACCTTGTCATGGATGAAAATGTTTCCAAGCCCATTCATGCCTTTTATCTTTTATTCTTATTGCTTTTTCTTTCAAGAGACTAGTTGAGGGACACTACCCTAGCGTGGTGACCAGTGGTGGAAATCTTACCCACAAGCATTTCATGGAAATGAGAAGGATGGCTCATGATGAGACCCCCTTTCTCTTGGCTATGCCACCAAGACACACTACACTGGCACGGTGACCATCTGAATGATAGCTTCATACCACTACATGCCCATTCACCTAATCGGTTGGCTCATGATGAGACCCCCTATCCTCCAATTAGGTCTTGATTTATTATTTTTAAGGGTCCCTCTGTTTCTTGCTGAGAATCCTTTTATTTCTTTCTCAGGGATCCCTGGGTGAAGCATCTCAAAGTTTCATTCTTTTGGATTTTATCTTTTTCTAGCTACTTTTACCCTCTGGGCCTTTAGCCCCTTCTTCCCACAAGGTAAGGTACAACCCTTTGATATTTGGCCAACACAATGCCCAGACCAGTGTATGGGTTGGATGAGTGGGAAAAATATGGAAAGTAAGTATGGTGGGAAAGGACAATGACCTTTCATGAATCCCCCCAGTGGAAATTAAAACCCTATGGGTACCATCTTACTAGGGCAACCTATCATTCCCCCTAGGTGTGGTCAAGTGGAAAGGAATAAGGTCCAACCACACGTTAGAAGAAAAAATAATTAAATGCAAATATTCAAATGTTTTGAGAATTAGAGTGACACATACCATGATAACTAGACTCATTACCTCATGGAGAAAGACCCATTTATGTTGCAGGACTAGGTTGATGTGATGGATGTTGTTGTTGCAGACAAAGTGGAAGCGTTGAAGAAGAAAAGGATGGGCCCTCCAGGGCCATGCTCAAGTCGATCTAGCTCTTGGTACTCCATGTCTAGGACCTATGGGCCTCAAGACATAATATCCTTAGTTATCCCTAGGCTAGCGGATAACAGGACTTGGCCAAACATTCTTGTGGGAGCTTACGAAACTCCATTATGCTGCTCGGTTTGGATTTTATGCCCCTGGACCAAATTGGCCACGTGTCCTTGAATGGCTTGAGGAGGCGAGTTGCAACTATCGATAAAACTCAAATCGGGACTTGGATGCACAAATCATTAGTTGCATTAGATCCAGAACACTGGATTTCATCTTTTGGGGCTCCTACGCTATCACTCTGTCGATCAAAAAACCATTTGTTGGAGTATCTCCAACACTAGGGTTTTGGTCAATGAGGCATAGTGGAATTTCTGAAGAGGAGCTCGATTTTCAAGAACAGTGTGTCGAGTATTTTTGGGTAGTCTATTTGCATGGAACTTGTCCAAACAGTCTTGTGGGAGCTTATAGAACTCTGTTATTCTTCTTGGTTTGGATTTTATGCCCCCATACCAAATTGGTCACATGTCCTTTAATAGATTGAGGAGGTGAGTGGAAAATATCGATAAAAGTGGCATGAATTTAGGTGGCTAAAGAATTAGAGTGGTTTAAGGTTGATAAACAGACTTGTGGGAGCTTACGAAAGTTCATTATGCTACTTAGTTTGGATTTTATGCCCCCAAACCAAATTGGCCACATATCCCTGATTGGCTTGAGGAGGTAAGTTTCAACTCTTGATAAAACTCAAATCGAGACTCAGATGCACAAACCGCTAGTTGCATTGGATTCAGAGCATCGGGTTTCAGCTAGTGGGGCCCTTACGCTATCATTCCTTTGAATGAAAAACCATTTTTTGGAGTATCTCCAACATTAGGGTTTTGTTCAATGAGGCATAGTGCAATTTCCTAAGATGAGGTTGATTTTCAAGAACACTATGTCAGGCATTTTTGGATTTTATGCCCCCAAACCAAATTGGCCACATGTCCTTGAATGGATTGAGGAGGCAATTTGAAACTATCGATAAAACTCAAACCATGATTCAGATGCACGAACCGTCAGTTGCATTGGATTCAAAGCACCTGGTTTCAACTATTGGGGCTCCTACGTTATCATCTCGTCAATAGGAAAACAATATTTTTGAGTAACTCCAACACTAGTGTTTTGGTCAATGAAGCATAGTGCAATTTCTGAAGAGGAGGTCGATTTTCAAGAACAATTTGTCAAGTCTTTTTGGCTAGTGTAGTCACATGTAAATTGGACAAACATACTTGCAGGAGCTTACAAAAGTTCGTTATGCTACTCGATTTGGATTTTATACCCTCGGACCAAATTAACCACATGTCCCTAAATGGCTTGAGGAGGCTAGTTGCAACTTGTGATAAAATGCAAACTGGGACTCATATGCATGAATAGTTAGTTGCATTGGATTCAAAGCACCAGGTTTCAGCTAGTGGGGCCCCTACACTATCATTTCGTCAACCATAAAACCATTTGTTGGAGTATCTCCAGCACTAGGGTTTTGGTCAATGAGGCATAGTGCAATTTCTGAAGATGAGGTCGATTTTCAAGAACACTTTGTTGGCCATTTTTTGTTAGTGTAGTCGCATGGGCCTTGGCCAAACCGACTTGCGGGAACTTATGAAAATCTATTATGCTGCTCAGTTTGGATTTTATGCCCTCGGACCAAATTGGTCACATGTCCTTTAATGGCTTGAGGAGGCGAGTTGAAACTATCGATAAAACTCAAATCAGGAATTGGATGCGTGAATCGTCAGTTGAATTAGATTCAGAGAACTGGGTTTTAGCTATTGGGGCTCCTATGCTATCATTCCATCCACAAGAAAACCATTTGTTGGAGTATCTCCAACACTAGGGTTTTGGTCAATGAGGCATAGTGCAATTTCTGAAGAGGAGGTTGATTTTCAAGAACATTGTGTCGAGTTATTTTGGCTAGTGTATTCTCATGGGCCTTGGCCAAATAGACTTGTCGGATCTTATAGAACTCTGTTATGATGCTCAGTTTGGATTTTATGCCCCCGGACCATATTGGCCACATTTCCTTGAGTGGATTGAGGAGGTGAGTGGAAAATATCGATAAAACTGGCATGAATTTAGGTGGATAAAGAAGTAGAGTGATTTAAGGTTGATAAACAGACTTGCGAGAGCTTACGGAAGTTCATTATACTACTCAATTTGGATTTTATGCCCCCGAACCAAATTGGCCACATATCCCTAAATGGCCTTAGGAGGCGAGTTTCGATTCATGATAAAAATCAAACCGAGACTCAGATGAACAAACTATCAGTTGAATTGGGTTCAAAGAATTGCATTTCAACTAGTGGGGCCCCTACGCTATGATTCTATTGACCGAAAAAACATTTGTTGGAGTATCTCCGACATTAGGGTTTTTGTCAATGAGGCATAGTGTGATTTCCTAAGATGAGGTCAATTTTCAAGAATACTATGTCGGGAATTTTTGGCTAGTGTAGTTGCATGGACCTTGTCCAAATAGACTTGAGGGAGCTTACGAAACTATGTTATGATGCTCG
>ML839191.1:42711-53498 GCA_009831015.1 Picea engelmannii | reverse complement strand
ACAAATTGCAGACATTTTTATTAAACCTCTACCCAAGACACCATTTGAATATCTCAGACAGAAGTTGGGTGTTATCCCGTCTCACATGTAAGAAAGTCCATCGTGTCAAGGGGAGTCCTGTATTGAGTGCATATCTGATACCTGATAAAATTATTGCAACAACTCAGAGGGAGCGTGTTTTCTTTGAAATTGATGTCAAAGGGGGAGAAAATGAGTGGTCCGGATCGGATGCTACAGTTGGAGGTCCAAACAGATTAGCAAAACCGTTTAGGGTTGCCATCAATGCCAAAGGGTGAGATTGTTGGAAGGTTTATAGTTGGGTTTAATCTTGTCATTGATGGCAAGAACAACGATGACAAAGATCAACGATGGAAAGAACAATGATGGAAAAGATCAACGATGGAAAAAAAAATCGATGGAAAGAACAACGAAATCCCGAAGTGACGAAATCTCAAGGTGGATGAAATCACGAAGCGGCGAAATCGCGAAGGTGGATGAAATCGCGAAGCAATGAAATCGGAAAGTGGCAAAATCACGAGAAGATCTGGGCCGTAGGATCTAGGGTATCTACGAAGGCTCAATAGTTGTTAGATATGGTGAAGCTGGAAGGTGGATAAGTCCAAAAGTCATCCAACTCCCCAAAAATGTGAAGGAATCTTGGCCATCCATCAGGGACAGTCGTGGACCATTGATCCATAGGACACGTGGCGAAAGATCATCATGTCGCTGACTGGAAAGTCAAAGGAACGAGGTGTGGTCTGGACCATTGATCTGAGCTCCATCTTAGAGCTTCTCCTATCGCGACTTGGAGAGGTAAGAAACATAACCATCGAAATCGTGATATGTGAAATCATGGTTTAATCCCAGTCGTCAGATCAAGGTGTGGTCTGGACCATTTATCTAAGCTTCATTTTAGAGTTTTGCCTATCACGACTTGGAGTGACAAGAACCTCTATTGAAGAAATCACGAGATACGAATTCACAATGAGATCTAGACCATAGATTCATCGATATCGTGGACTGTTGATATCCGCTCCATCTCGGTGTTTTAGGGATTGCGACTTGGAGAGTCGAGATGCCTCATCTCCAAACTCATGAAATGTGAATTCGTGAAAAAAACTTTATGCATAAGCGCTTGGTCATAGCCTTGGTCATATAAAGGAAGGAGTCAACGCAGAAAAACTCTATTTCGGAGTTTCAAAACTCGTGACATGGAGACTCAAGATGTCTCATTGCAAAATCTTCGAATTGCGAAAGTGCGAAATGGGTAAATAATGCAAGAAATCATCAGAGTTAATCCAACGACGGAGGTGAACATGAGCATGATCGAAGGGCTAATGTTGATCCTCACAATGTAACTGCTAGAAACCATTGATGGTTTCTACCAGAGGATGTGAAGAGACTTTGGTGTGATTTCCAAAGGAGCTGAAGAGTTATATGGAATCTGCCAGTGGAATGAAGATGATTTGTGGAGGAAATTGACAGTTGGATAAGGGTTGGAGCTCATAACTGAAACAGAAAGGATGAGCTCGACTGTAACAGAGAAAACGTAGAGTCTCAACTACGAGAGAGAAAAATGAATCTTGGCATAACACCTAGTGATGATAGACACAAGGGTTGAACTACTAGAGAAGCGGAAGAGTCACGATGGTGATCACACAGAGCACTTGAGATGTGGAGGAGATTGGTGCACTATGAGTATGCAGAGGAATGGCGAATACTGCATGCACAAGATGCACAGAAGCTATAAATACACGGTACAAAGAAGAGATGAAGCTGTTGTTGTTGCTGAAGTTGTTGTGGATGTTGTTGTTGAAAGTGATTCATGCATGCATAAGGATTAGAGTGCAGCAGCTGAAAAGAATAGAAGAATAACTGTGCAACAAATGAACATGGTGCACAGAGCATAAAACGCAGAAGAACAGAAGACAGTGAGGAAGTCTGAGTAGCAAAGTCTTGCAGAACAATGATAAGACTGGTAAGTTGTTATTGAACAATATATCACTGTAATAGATTTCAGTATTTCATATTCACAATCCAGGGTGGTTGGGAGGTTCTAGGGAGGATTGGTGTCCTCAGAGGTTCAAGTGGGTGCTTGAACATAGGGAGTTGGTGCTTCCTTCTAGTTGGTGCTAGAGAAACCAGGGAGTTGGTGCTTCCTTCTAGTGGGTGCTAGAGAAAAACAGAGAGTTGGTGCTCTCAACAAGTTGCAGCTTGCAAAACAGAGGTTGTAGCCTCACAATGAGTTGGTGCTCATATGTATGATAATGTAAAGAATGTAAATATTACTTATCATATAAAGAAGAAGAGGTTTTTACCCTGTATGAGTTTCCTTGGGAAATATTTGTCTCTGTGTTTCTCATATATGTGACTGCTGCTAAATGTGCCATTGTTTATTTCCCTACATTATTGTGATCATCATTGAGTGCCTTGTAAAGATTTTAAAAGAAGCATAATTGTTTAAGCACAGTAACAATTGATTCACCCCCCATCTCAGTTGTCCAACACAATGTTGTCTTCATGAGTGGGTGGCCTCGGTGCTATCAATAGTTGTGTTGCTACTGGGGGTTCCCACTGGAAGATCGGAAACAAAGGTCTAGGAATCCTACTCAAAGAGGTGTATGTGTGAGTAGGATATTGGGGTCTATTGGCTACCCCCAAGTTCCTATGTGTTGCATGTGGGGTTTGTGTGCCTGGGGTGCCCAGTATAGCCAATCTATCAACCATTTGCTCCAATGGCTAGGTCATGGCCCGTTGACTAGCTACCATATCACTGATAACCCTCATGAAGGTTGCCTCTGGCTCCATGGGGGCCTTACCATTTCCATCTGGTCGCTCATATCCATCTCCTAACATCCTCTCTACTCACGCTAAGCCTCATGCTCTTCTCTTCTCTCTGCTTCCATGTGCGCCTCTTCCTCTTCCTATGAGCTGGTGGGAAAGGAGGAAAGTCAGGCCTAGAAATTCTTTCCTTACGCCTATTGTAAGTGGCATATTATTCACCTATGTGCTCATGACGCTATTGGTCTTCTGCTGCACTCATCGTCCTTAGTCACAGGCTGGCTGGACTAAAGCTCCAATACCAGTGTAATGTTCCTAACTTGGATAGTCTAGGAAATGATGCTAATGTGTATGTAGGATTAATGGTTTACAACATATAAATTATCATACAAATAAAAAATGTGACAAAGGCTGCAAAGTTTATATTTGGATATCTCTACGGAGTAAAAATGTCAAATGCGGTTGAATAAAATGAATCACTCAGCTAGATCAAATGAAAAAAGGATATTAGGAAGAATACAATAAGAAAACTAAAATATAATACCTGATAATAGATGAGTATTGCGAGGTCAATGGATGAGTTGGAACTGTGGCAGCTCACATGGTAACTGTTGAAAGTCCAGAAAGTTCTCCCCGGTGAAAAAACTTCTCAGAATGGCTTATAAAATGTCGCAAATGGTGTGCCTTGATCTAGATCTCTGTCCTGATGACTGAACGGGACCTTTGTTGGTGCGTCTGGACCCCAGATGGATCCCCCTGGGGGAATGCACCCCTCTCTCACTAGAAAAATGTGCCCTAGTGATTCCACTATCGGACTCAACTAAGATGTGTCTGAAAATTATCACCTTGTTCTACTGGGAAATGGGTTAGAAGGGTTTATCCAGATTTGATCTGATGATTGCTCAGGAACCCTGAATGTGTCCGCCA
Source organism: Picea engelmannii (assembly GCA_009831015.1). NCBI lineage: Eukaryota > Viridiplantae > Streptophyta > Pinopsida > Pinales > Pinaceae > Picea > Picea engelmannii. The sequence goes on along the minus strand of ML839191.1, from coordinate 49,790 downwards.
AAAGTGTCTTACTCCCAACTTTGGAAAGTTCACCCCAGATGATTCCTCCATCAGAATCTGATGAGGAACCAAGCAAAATATGTGCCTTGCCTTCCTCTCAACTGGGTCAGAGGGGAATATCTGAACTCTCCCTGGATGGGACAAGTCGATCCACTGAACCTCCTCAGGAGTTGTGCCCTCACCTTGGATAAGTGTTCCCTTGCTACTGGGCCCTGTATATTTGTTGTTTAATATTGATGGAAGACTTGTGTGATCTTCATGGTGACTAGGGTGTGCCTCTCAACACCAAAATCAACCAACTAGTGTCTTCCACCTGGACACCACTGAACTATCTCTCCTAAGATGCACCTCTCTCCTTAATGACAAGTCATGATCTGCATAATGATGAATTAGGTCGCTCACACTTCTCTTATAGATTTTCTAAACCCTAATTCACTGTTGAAACCCTAATTCATTGTTGACTTCCAAATTTAGCTCGTTTGTTCTATTTTTAGCACATAATGGATTAAAAGAGATTTTAACCACTTTTATCTGAATGTCTCTTTCCGAACATAACACCTTTAACTCGAGTGACCTCTAGTAAGCCTTCTTACCCCTTTTATGGCCCTGGAAATAGTCTAACGGGGTGGTTTAGACCATTAAGCCTCTTCTCTGGAGTTCCTTGTTGGAAAGGGACATTACACTGAACTTCTCAAATTTTCTCTTCCAAGTGCTTTGTGAATATGTATGAAATTTTCTCATTTGTGGAAAAATGTATTAAGTGAATAGTCTTGGTCTTTACATGGTATCGACTCAAGTGATACTTTTTTTTTATGTGCTTGGTTTGATCATGGAATATGGGATTCTTGGACAACTTGATTGTAGAAGTATTGCCACCTAGAAGAGGATTATAATTCAATTATTTCTCCTACAAATATTCGAGTATTTTTATGAGCCATACAATCTCCTTCATTGTTGTTGCAACTGGCACACATTCTTCCTTTGGTGTGGAATCTATTGGAATTTATTGTTTGTGTGATCTCCATGAGACAATTGTTGACCCATGACTCATGAGATAACCTGAAGTTGATACTCCATTTTCCTTATCCACATCAAAGTCTGAATCAAAATATTTGATCAAGTTGAAGGCATCTACTTTAAAGTACTTGAGTCCAAAATATTGAGTTCCTTTCAAGTATTTCAGTACTCTCTTTGTAGCAGACCAATGTCCTTCACAAGGCTTCTGCATGAACCTGGAAAGAATGCCAACAAAAAATGAAATGTCTGGTCTAGTGGTAGTATGGTGGATAATATTTCCCACAAGATGTCTATACTTGGGTGCAACCTCAAATTCATTCCCTTATTTTGTTGTGAGCTTCAATTTATATTCCATTGGAGTAGAAACATGATTTCACTTAGCCATGCCAAACTTTTTCAATAGTTCTCCAAGGTACTTCTTCTGGGAGATGACTATGTACTTTGTATTCTGAATCACTTCAATGCCCAAATAATAGTGAAGATGTCCCAAATTTGTTATCTCGAAGCCTTGATTCAACTCTTTCTTTATAAATTCTATCAAGTTATCATTGTTCCCTATTATGAAAAAATCATCTACATATACTACAAGATATACTACTATTTTTCCAACTTTCTTGACAAACAAAGTTCGATTGTCAAGATTGAAATGCTTGAAGTTTAATTTCATAAGGTGCTCGATTAAGTTTTCATACCATGCTCATGGTCCATGTTTCAATACCTACAAGTATTTGATGAGCTTGCATACCTTATTTTCTTGTTCCTTCACAAAAAATTCTTCTGGTTGAGACATGAACACATTCTCTTTCAATAATCCATTCAAGAAAAAAATCTTCACATCGATTTGATGAATTTTCCATCCATTTTGTGCTTCCATGGAAAATAGAGTGCGGATGGTAGCCCATTTTGATGTTGGGGAAAAAGTCTCCTCTTAATTGACACCTTCTTTCTATGCAAATATTTTTTCCATGAGCCTTGTTTTGTGCTTGTCAAGTAAGCCATCTAATCTGTACCTGTCCTTGAATACACACTTTCATCCAATCAGTTTCATTCCATATGGAGGATCCATCAACTTCCATGTCCCAATATTGATTAGAGAATCATATTCATTCTACATGGATTCTTTCCATTCATCATGATAAGTGGATTCTTTAAATGAATTTGATTCATGGTTAGTAGATAAATTCAACTCACAATCATATGAAACATCTGTATATTCTACGTCACCTAATTTTGAATTATTTACATTACCTCCATCTTGTTTTGAGGATGACTTCGTCCCTGTCTTTCTCAACTCATAAATATGAACACTTTCAAGCATTTTTGTGAGTCCCTTTCTGAGATGGTATAGGTTTCTAAGTTGATTGGAATGGTGTTGAGTTCTAATCAAGCCTCAAATTTTCAATCTTCTCAATCACATCAACCAATTGAACTTCAAGTTCTCATGAAGTGTCAAAAAATTCTTCATGAGGGGAATATGGTGCTTCAAAAGGACTTTCCAGATATTGACCCAAGATAGGGATCCCCCCTTCAAGATGTGGAATTTCATCATCAAATTCATGGTATGTCTTTACACGAGTGAATTTGTCCAGATGGTCAAGATGTCTCTCAATAGTTTCTTCTTTCTTGGTGGATTCAAGAAAGATCACATCTCTAGAGAGGATGAAATTCTTATTTGTCTCATCATAAAAAAGATACCCCTTGGTGGTATTTGAGTACCCCAAGAATATGCACTTCTAACTCCTTGCATCAATCTTTCTTCTTTGCTCCTTAGGAATCAAGGCATAGCATATGGAACCAAAGACCTTGAGATGCCTCATTGAAGGAATACTATCATACAACATTTCATATGGAGTCTTGTTTTTAAGATCATGATATGGACACATGTTTTTGACATAAACTACACATAGAATTGCATCATCCCAAAACATCAATTTAACATTCTTGAAAAACATCATGCAACAAACCATATTTAGAAGAGTCATGTTCATTCATTCATCCACACCATTCTGTTGGGGATTGTATGTAATTGTGTTTTGATGTTTGATCCCATGTTGGAGAAGGTATATTTCAAATTCATTAGATGTATAATCTATTCCATTATTAGTGCGAACAAATCCAATACGATACTGAGCTTCGTTTTGAATCCATACATGAATTTTTTTAAATGTTTCAAAATCTTGGGATTTTTCTTTCAACAAATATACCCAACACATTCTGGTGTAATCATCAATAAAAGTCATGATATATTTGTTTCCATTTGTAGAAGGAATAAGCATAGGGCCGCATAAATCATAATAAATCAGTTCATGTTTTCTATATGCTCTGGAAGTGGAATCATTGAAATGTTGTTTACTATTATTTACAAGAATACACCCATTACATTGTTTCAATTTTCTAGGAATGGTGGGTATATTAGAAACACCATTCTTTCTCAATAAACAATGATTTTCATAATTAATATGGACAAATATAACATGCCACAAAAGACTAGGTGGAATTATACCTGAGTCATGATAAGAGAGGTATGCACTACTGTGTGTATGGGAAGATGTCCCATTCAGCTTCAACAGTCGTCTGTCTTTCATTCCGGTCATATAAAGCATGTTATTGAAATCCTTCCTTATCTAAACTTTTCCACCAATCATATGAATAGAGTGGCTTTGATTTCTGATGTGCACAAGGGACAACAAGTCTCTAGAAGATAGAGTACATTGTGTAGAAGAAAATACGGGAGTCCAGGCAACTTAAGCCTGATGGTGACCATTCCCAAGGGCTCAAGACTAGATTTTTCTACAAAATTCTCTACACCATCTACTTTTTCATCCAAGTTTTCAAAGTAATCTCTTTGAAAGGTCATGTGAGAGGTCGCGCCTATGTCAAGAAGCCATGCATCTCCCCAAAAAGAAAATTAATTATTAAATAGATATTCGGATACTCCTATATTGAAATAGGAAACAAAATAATTTATAGGTGCTCTACCTTCCACTAGGTCTGAGGTTCTATATCTCTCTTCTTTGATCTTCTACCATGGAACTCTGCAGTTGAAAGTTTCATGTGACCCATTCATTCTGCAATGGGTACAATGAAGGTTGGATTTTTCTCGGGGATTATGCCAACCCTCCCTGCCTCTAAGCTTCTTCATTCTATGTCTTCTCTTATTTCCTCTATGTTGTATAGAAACATGAGTACTGGAATCCCCATGGGGAATATGCAAGAGAATGCATTATGTTCTATTGTATTCACACACACGTTAACAAATGAAAATACAACTAGGTTGCACGAGGGTTACAATTAGAGTACACGAAGAAAAATGCTTTTCTATTGCACCAAGAATACAATGCTACTATATCAACAATACTACATTGTTGTTGCATCAATAACACAATTAGACTGCATTGATGAAAGTAAACAATGGAACCAAGTGAGTTCCTAGATAGTGAATTTGAGGGAAATGGCTAGCAGTCTTTGCACCATTTATACCACGTCTAGGTATCTAATTTCCATCCTTGCTCACAACACCATGGATATTAGTTCATTGTGGTCACCAAAAAGAAATACTCAACTTGTAGTCTGCACAACCAAGTCGATGGGAATAGGCAACCAGAATAAATTGAGTCGCATAAGAGGCAAAATGTCATAAGAGTTGAGTCATGTAAGAGGCATAGGGGGTCGATTGCACCAGTGAATGTAGACCAAGAATTATTCTAAGAGAGTACAGGAGGTCGACGAATTTGAGGAGGTTGATAAATTTTTAGATGTACGCCTTTCACGGTGAGGAAAAAGCTCAGGTCAAGGAATGGAATTAATTTTATTTCATCACCATTTCTTCATATGTCTACATGCCATTGTGATGGATAAAAGAACTTGAAATCAACTACTGGAGGTTATGTTAAGACAAATGTTTTGGAATTGAAAAACCTCTAAGTCGAGCCAATGTCCGAACAAACGATGTTTGAATGTCAAGCACACAATTCATACTAGTCAATCAACCAATAATATCACTGACTCTGTAAATGCATGCAAAATCATCTTATGAGGACACCAAATGTTGGACAACCATTTAGACAACAAGTATCTAGTTCATGTCATTTGCAGAAGCTCTCCAACGAATGATAAATGTATAGTAGAGAATGATAGCTCCAACAAATGATAGATGTATATATGTACTAGAACATCCACATCCATAGTTGATGGTGAACGCTAATAGGGATCACCATCCCATAACTATCTCTAGGTTCACTTAATGCTACACAGATAAAATGTGTTTCAACTTCAAGATAAACACATGTGTAAACATATATAAAACATAGTAAAATAAGGATTATCATCTCTTAACTATCTCTAGGATCTTGTATTAGGCTATGATTAACATTCAAAGTAATGCCACACAAATAAAATAATGTCTACACAAGCCTAACCCTATATAAAACACAACAAAACCATATATAAAAGAGAGTAAAAAGAGGTATTATAAACCTTAATTTGTAAATAAACCCTAATTATTGTGTAATATAAACCCTAATTATTGTGTAATATAAACCCTAATTATTGTGTAATATAAACCCTAATTTGTAAATAAATCCTAATTATTGTGTAATATCAACCCTAATTTGTAAATAAACCCTAATTATTGTGTATTTTTAAATTTGAAATATTGATTATTTAAGAAGCTAGTATGCTTTTTTTACTATTTAAGTAAAGCACGAGATGCACCAATGACATTTTTTTTTTATCAAGTATCTTTAAATTACCAACCGAATATTTGATGAAGATTTTAAGATTGATTTCCTAGAATGCCAACTAACAGTAACATAATTGATAGTGTGCAGTAATCACAATATAGCATTTGTAAATATAACCTTTCAAATTTCAAATACATTTCATAGAGATGAACCCCAATACATTTGTATAGAGCGATTTTTGGATATGATATGACATAAACACTTGGTAAACATAACCTTCTTTAAGGCATGATTGTTTCCAGATAACTAAACAAACAAAGTAGCACACCATTACTCGCCTTTATTATAATGTAAGTAGTACACATAGCATAATTCAGAACATTCTGGCTACTCTGTCTATCTGGTTACTCTGATCTATCAATTATTTTTACACTAAGGTAGCTTATGTATTACTATAGATAAAGAACATATTGGTATCATTTTCTCCACGCTCTTCCAGAAGTCTTCAATTCAAACAACATATAGCGGACCTGCAAAATGTATGTTATTAGTAAGTGGACTAGTTATCATGATAAAAAATACCAATGCTAATGATGTAGTTTACTACAAATCAAGTAAAACCAAGAATGAGACTAGATCAAGAGTAATATCAATGAAAAAGGTAACTATTAAATTCCATAAATAGGTTTTCGAAAAATCTGATCGATCATTTAAACCAGAAAAACCAAAATGTAAACTGTCGCTAGAATTTCATTTCGAGTCAACCTCTTACCTTAATAGCCGAATATAATTCTGAAGTCGCATCATAGAAACTAATAAAGAGGAGGAGGGGACTTGTAAGAGTAGTTATCTGTAGGTGGTTCGGGGTAGATAGGTGGTTTGTGATGGGGAGGGGGAAAGGTTGGTACTCCTTTGGGTGGAGCGGGACTTACAAAATGGGTTGTCGGAGGAGGAGATTTGTATCCGTATGGTTTTTCTGGTGGGGATGGAGTTTCATTTGGTGGTTTGGTCACTGGAGAAGGTTTGTGATGGGGATGAAGAGGAGTTGGCCATGATTTTCATGGTGAAAGAGGAGGAAAGGGTTTGTGAACTGGTGGAGGCTTGGCATAGGGAGCAGGAGTTGGTTTTGGCGGTGAAATCTCCACCTTGCGAGGAGGTGGAGATTTATACTTTTATGGAGGAGAAACTGGCAGCGTCTTAGGAGGAGGTTTACTATGAACGGGCGGTAGTTTCTCCACTACTAGGGGCTTGGGAATGGGTGTGAGTGCATGGGGTGGTTTATAATGGACTAGAGATGGAACGTGAGATGGAGGAGGAGGAGATTTATAAGGGTATGGCTTCGAAGGTGGGGATTTATTGTATGTGGAAGCTAACGGATTC
>WSFP011309842.1:0-43339 GCA_009831015.1 Picea engelmannii | reverse complement strand
CTTGCCCATGTATAATGTGAGAAATTTTGAAATCAAGATAGCATTCCTAGATGGATGTCATCCAATTCCCTCTTATCTCTCTTAAATCTTGTTGAATGAACAATTATCGAATAGTAGGGTGAGTGACTATTACTTTAATATGATTATTCAAGGTATAAGGTCGAAAATGTTTGATAGATTTATAGACTTCATAAGCATGTTTTTCTATAGAAGAATAATTCAATTCCACTCCTTATAAGTTAGTACTCATAAAGGAAATATTTCTTTCATTACCTTCATAATCCTTCTGCATTAACACTACTACAAAATAATGATCAGATGCAAATGTATAAAGAAGAAAGTCAAGTTTAAAATCAAGACTATGCAACACCAGCGCATTGGATATTACAGTCTTAATTTTCTCAGAGGAATTCTTCTTTTTGTATTCCACTTAAATTCTACATCTTCATTGGTCATTTTCTACAAGGGTTTTACAATTTTAACAAAATCAAAAATGAATTTGTGTACAAAATTGATCTTTCCAGAGAAAGATTGCAAAGTCTTTTTGTTATGTGGGAAGGGTAATCAAGATATGACTTTAACTCTCTTAAGATTTATGGTTATACCCTCTTTTGAAAAGATATGTCCTAAAATTTTACCTTCAATAACTGCAAATATTCTTTTCTTTGGATTGAGCGAGATCCCATACTTTCGACATCTCTCAAAAATCCAAGTTAGATGTGAAATGTGATCCGCTCTATTTTTTTAGTACACAGTTACATCATCCAGATAGACAACGACATTAGGATTAATGATACCATGAAAATAATTGTCCATTTCTCTCTAGAAAGTATCTCTTGCATTAATGAGACCAAAGGGAATCATTTTTTAGGAAAAATTTCCTAATTTGGTTTTGAACATAGTTTTAAGCCTATATTCCTCAACTACCAACACTTTAATATATCTTGAATATTCGTTAAGGAAAACATTTCAGATAATGATACAAGCTACATGATCTAATCCATTGGTGGGAAAGGATAATTGTCATTTTCAAAAGCTTTGTTAGAGTTATGAAAACCGACACACAAGTGAATTTCATCAGTCTTTTTCCTAATTGGAACTAGAGTAGCCACCCAAGATGTGTGAAATTTGGAAAATGATTTTAGCATCTAGAAACTTCTCCAACTCCTTCTACACTTGGGGTTCTAGAGAAGGATGTATTTTACATAATTTTCACTGGAAATGCTTGACATATTTTTTCATAAGGATTATATGTTGGATGATACATGTATCATATGTTTTCAAATCATCATATGTCCATGCAAAAGAATCCTAGTATGTCCTAAAAATTTTGATATAATATTTATTTTCATTTTCAGAACATCTAATCCCTAGATTCACATCCTCGGTATTCACTTTCATTCCTAAGTTTATCAGTTCATACCCTAACTATTAGTTTTAAAATTTGATGATAATTTAAACTTGTCCTACAAGTCAAATAATTTATTGATATTAACCACACCTTTTGGCATATTATGGGCTTTTGATTTAATTAACTCTTCTTTATTGCTTTCCAAATAATTTTTATATTCCTCATCATCTATGGTTGAGTCTTTGAAAGTTTCTTGACTTGTTAGGAATTCAATGATCTGGTCATGTCCTTCAAAACACTTACAGTTGGTGATGTTATATAGAAGAGAAGGTCTATAAAGCAAATTGATTGAAAACCTTCTTGCCTCAAAGTCCTCCAATGGAGCTAACCTAGAGGTAGTAGTAGCTAATGAATCAAATACTATATTTTCATAGTGAGAAATGATAGAAATATTAAGAGCATCAAAGCTATCAGTTAGACTACACATTTATTGTGGATAATTATTAAAATGTGGGGAGTTATAAGTAGGGTTTTTTATTTGTCTTACAATTATCTCAGAATCCCCAACAATTTATGTTTTTTCTAATTTTTAAATCTATTTCCTTTTTCAATCCCTATACAAAATATTCATATTCAGTTGTGTGATTTGCATAGTTGAATTCTAACATACATTTACGCTAAGGATCTATCAAAAACAACCTATTTCGGCTCCTTCTTGGGATTTGGAGCCATTGAATAATAGTTTCCAAATATCAAGAACAATTCTAAGATCAATTATATATATATATATATATATATATATATATATATATAAAGAGAGAGAGAGAGAGAGAGAGAGAGAGAGAATTTGCATTACTTGGGTTACCTATGTTACATTCTACTTCTCAAGAACTTTCATCCTATAGTGAAAGTTCAAACTATTGGTTTGTAGGAATAGAAGAAGTTTCAACAATGAAATTACAGAAGTAGAAGTCCAAAGCATATTTTCCTAAAATTGGAAACTCTAAAGAGGATGCTTCATTTGCAACTTCAAGATCAATAACCCTATGCTTCATGTACTTCTTACAATTCTTAGTTTATATATATATATATATATATATATATATATATATATATAATGAATAGAAATTCCATTACCCATGTTACCTATGTTACATTCTACTTCTCAAGAACTTTCATCCTATAGTGAAAGTTCAAACTATTGGTTTGCAGGAATAGAAGAAGTTTCAACAGTGAAATTACAGAAGTAGGAGTCCAAAGCTTTTTTTCCTAAAATTGGAAACTCTAAAGAGGATGGTTTATTTGCAACTTCAATATCAATCACACTATGCTTCATGTACTTATTACAGTGAATTGTTAGTTTAGTAAGTTGTCCATTCCATGGAAAACATTAAAATGATCAATTTGAAGAGAAATATCCTTATAAATTATGTGACCAATCCCTACTAAGAAATAAACCATATGCTTCAAGGGTATATATTGCGATGATATATATTATTTGATGAACTTTTGGGTTTGATTCTACTTGTATAAGACATCCTTCAGTTCACCTATAACTTATACTTATCATCTATCTATTTGAATGATATGTGTTGAACATTTTGTTGGTGGTGCATTCATCTTTCAACATAAAGAATAGTGTATAACGTTGGAATATGCTCTCAAATCTACCAAACAATTATGAACATTCTATTCAATATCTCAAAGGTCAACAAAAATGGATTGCAACATTGATTGCCATGTTTTGCATGTTGTTACTTGTTGTATTATTATCACTTTTAGTAACAGTTGTTGGTTTCACATCAATGTCCTTTAAATCATTCAACAATAACTTATGTTGTTGTGTTATTTTGCATACACTGAGGATTGATATATTGGCCCTAATTTTCTTCAAATATTCAAAAACATTATATTCTCTGGACTCGTGGTCACTGGTAGAAGGTTTACTAGCATCAAGTATGTTTGAGTAATTCTTCTTGTAGTAGGTGAAATAGTCCAGTTCTTTCTATCATTTGTATTTTAAGGGGTTGACGGAAATTTCGATTGAACTTTCCCCTTACTTTTGAGGTTACAATCACTCTAAATAGGTATTCCTTCCTTAACTACTTCCTCATCATCAACCATACTAAAACTAGGGAACATATCCAAAAGAAGCATATTTGATTGATTTGGTTGTTCCTTAACCTCTTCCTCTATCTCTCCTTTCATTTTCTCATTTGGTTCTTCTAGTTGGATATATCCATCCATAAACTGGTTTTCTACCAAATTCATGGAATTTATCCATTGAGGAAGGGTTTTGTATGAATGATGTTCCTGATGGTAGTTGAAAAATTTATCCATGGCTCCCCCCTCTAGATCTATGTTTAGGTTTGTATGTGGGGTTCAATTGGATTTGGAGGAATAGGTATCCTAAAGAATGGTCTATATGGTATTTGTATCGACGTACCTTCTCTAGTGTTTGTTTTAATTTCAAGTATTTCATTTGCTAAGTGTTTTATCATTCTTTGGAAATTGTCTACGTCCATGGTATCTTTTTCCTTATCCTTTGTAGTTGTTTTAGGTTGAGCTCTAGGTAAGATGACATTTTTTTTAGTTGAACAACTTCCATTTTGGTAAATGCAACTTGGATTTGTTTACAACCCATCATCTTTAATTATACCTTTTTTGCTTCCTTAATGTTTAATGCTAAGGTATTATTCCATGCCCACTCGAGGAACATGGAAATTGGTGTTAGTAAAGAATTTGTATAAACTTTGATTTAAATTTATTGGGTAGGTTTTTTTATGGCCTAAACATTTATATGACATTTTTTAATCTCTTATTTAAATCCGTAACTCTTTCCTTATGACCCATAAACGGTGAGAAATGTTATGTAATTAAATCTCTAGTGGTGGTCTCTTCCCAAAACTTAAAAAAGGCCTTTTGAAAATTACCTCGATTGATGATTGACCCAACTTGGTAGGTTGAAGTACCAGGTGGACGCCTTATTTTCAAAAGTATAGGGAAAAATCCTACACACCACATCTTCATGTTGCACATTCATCAACCTGATGGCCGAGATGGATTTTTTAATATGATCCTCTAGAGGTCCAGAAAAGTCAAAATAATACTTTAGTAGAAATATCTCAAGGTGTTTGGGAAGGTTTTTCATTTGCTCAGGCAATGCCAAATCATCTTGGGGCAGCCAAGGTTGATTATGGTTCTGGTTATTCATCATGTCTGAGAAGTTTGAATTAGTTTATGAGTTCTCTTAATCAAATTTTGATTCTTATTGCATTTTGAATTAATCATTCTCTAACAAATATGTTATAGGATTAAGAGTTGAAGGAATTAGGTTTAGAGGTTATGAAATTTATTGGAATGTTAATTCCTCTAAGTGCTCCATGGTGTGAAATAAGGGATTTTCTCTAGTTTGAGTCACTATCTATGCAATATTTTTTCCTTGAGGAAGTAAAGGGGGCACATGCAAAACATCAATCTATCTAGAATATACTCAAGTTATACGTCTGAAAGCATGTACTTCTTCATTAGATAGTGTTTAAGGTATTTCTATCTTAGTATCTCATCCAGGGTTTTCCAAATCTTGAGGATTTATTTTTTCAATGGTGATCTGTAAATTTTTGTGGATATTCCACTGGAACATTTCGTCCCAAAAAATCTAATAAATAACTAAAATCTTTACTATTAAGATTATTTTTCCTTTAGATTTCCATAACATTTGATTATTGATTTTCTACTTATGCCTAAAAATAGATAAAATGTGGAAAATAAAGAATAAAAATAAATATACACACCATCCACAAATAAACACAAGATATAACCTGGGAAACCCAATACGAGAGAAAACCCAGCTAGAAGGTGAGGCTTCTATCCTCTCTTTTATCTCATATAGAAATGATGAAAGTACAAAGAAAGAGGCACTCTATGTGGATTTTCCTTTGATTTGTGGCCTATATGCCGGCTACAAAATATCTCCACCTATGTTATGCTCATAGAATACCACTCTCAGATATTTTTCTCAGTTATGGAACAAGATACAATGCAAAATAATGTAACCCCTTCTCCTCCTAGTGGCTCGATATTTAACATAGCCCAATCACCATCTAGGGGTAGGTTTTTTACACCCTCAACCCTCAATTTTGATAGGGTTTTGAACCTTCTAGAACATTCTTGAAATTACATACGTGGTTAGACTCATATGCACAATTAATAGGGGCTAAGGTGGAATCCTCTCATACCATGGTGGTCAACACGGTAGGTCAACTTGCAAGAGACATAATGTTTTCATGCAAACTTTGATTGACATGTTTTTTGCACTGTTGGAAAGGTATCAGAGTGTAGAACACCATCAAGGAGGTGTGCCCAATTTCTAGACACCAGAACCACAAAAAACATCGTATAATGCCTCAAAATGGCTCTAAAAGGCTCTAGACCCCAATTTTCCAAACTAGGACCTACCACTAAAATGACCTTGCAAGTTGATTCCTCTATGTTTTTCCACTCTAGAAGCATCAAGATAGATGAAAAATAATATAATGATCCAATCTGAAGCATACCTCCCCATTTAGGGAGGATTTTCATCCCAAAAATATTTACTAAATGAGGTGAGGAAATTTTTCCTCTACCTTCTCCCTGGAGTACCACTTTTCTTTTCCTGGAAGTTTTCCTTTCAACCCAATATTCCAAAGGTCATGCTACCCTTGTATTGTAGCTCTGGGTCACTTATGAAAAACTTTTTCATCTACCAACTATACATGAGCATCTAGTGCTAAGTCCTCTATGTAAGGTAGGACTTGCTTGTCCTTGTTACACATTATTTTGGTCACCCCTGTGATCAACTAACGATATGTGCATAACTCACTTCCATGTTTCCTGAAGATACTAAATGAGACTTTCTCCATGAGAAAAGTGGATTATATTTTCTTCCTTAAAAACCATATCAAAGGAGATCATCACACCCTTCTCAATGCTTGGGGTGTGAATATTCTTGATCATCGCATGTTACACCAAAGTTGGACTACGGTGTCGCCGCATGTTGCCTGTGCATAGGGTGCAACGATCCTCAAACAAGAGAAAAAGGTGAAATTCACAAAAGTTATATAAGGGAATCTTCTAGAAGATGAGGTGGCCTCCGATCGGTTTGGATCTTAATCGATTCTCTAATTTAGTGGGGTCATCCTAATCTACTCATCCATCTCTCTTTCACCCTATATAAAGAGGGATCTCTCATGGGAAAGGCTAGGCTAGCTTATACATGAAGAGTTCTATTGAATATTGTACTTGTGATAGCTTTGCTTTAGCTTTCCAAGTCAGGTTGTGAATGTTCTTCATCAAAATAATTGGACCAAAGGTGTGTGTGTTGAAACAAAGGCCCATTGGAAGGGAAGGTATGGGTTGTATTCTCCACTTTCATTTAATATAATGCAATAATACATTTCTTCCCGATAAAGGTGTCTTTACTTTTATTGTATAACTCCTTGATCTTATACATAGAATTCATTGGAATATATATATCATTGTTCTCTTTCTTTGTTGGTTTGTGCTTCTTAACAGGTTCACCATCCAACAAATACAAATATGGAGCAGCAAGGATGACACTAGTGAGGATCAAACATCATTTAAATGGTGTGTCATTTGTCCCTCTCTGAACTAGTTTATATTACAATGAAATCTAAGGAAAAGCTTGTATTATGTCTTGTTTTGTTATAGCTTCCTGTTGAAACTAGGGAGATTAGTTTGTGTCTACATTAATTGGGTTTTGGGCACTAATTGGGTAAAAATGCAAATGAAATGGTAATTGAACTATTTTGACCTATTGTATTCATTTTTTACCATTTTAATTTCAAATTAAATTAATTTTTGAATATTTTTACCTATGCCCTAAACCTAATGAACTTTGAAAAGTGTCTCTATTGTAGGTTGAGAGATCTGAGGATAGGAATTTTGATATGGATCCCTCCTTTTTTGTCGGTTTTTCATGTTTTTCTTATGTACATATACTTTTAGAGTTTTTCAGGAAAAAATTCGAGCATGGTATTAATTATTTCTCATGCTTGTGAAACTTTGAGAATGTAAACGAGTAACCTTTTATCACTTTTTCAGACTCGTATTGGTAATATGAAAAAATGAACCCTATGGAGTATCCATTAATCTCTTTTCAAGCTCCCTAAACATGAAAATATAGTCGAGTGACCTTGTTCTTTTCACGCTCGTAAAAGTATTCGAAGAAAACGTCTGATGAGTGGTAGATTATCTCTTTTTCGGTCTCGTCAAAATAACTTATGAAAAAGGTTATTTCAAAGTTTTCTTTAAGTGTTTTTCAGACTCTCTAAACATGAAAAACCTCTGAGTTTTCTTTCTTTGGACTCATAAAACAAACATAGAAAGGCCCATATGGGACCAAACCACTCCTTCCTAGGGTTTGTTAAAAATACTTTGAGGAACTCATCTAAAGGATTAGCTTACATTACAAGCATATGTTATCCTCCTCAATCTTGCGTAAAAATAAAGAGGTACTCTCTAGAAATGGTGGGGGGAAATTGGGAAAGAAATGTATATCTGTATCTATGTTAGTGGTAGTAAGTTGCTCTTGAACATGACACCCCTCTTCATCATTGTATCTAGGTTGAGAAATCCATTTGTCTCTCGTTTGACCATCCACAAGTCCATATGTTGGGTCCTCCTTGAGTCAATGTTTCCAAGACAATTTTCATGTCGTTCATTTGTTCAATAGAAGTCCAACCTAAACAAGCCTTCTATTAAGTTGGCCATATGTAATCTTTAAAATTCCTACCATGTCGGCCTTCCCTGAGCCAGTTCCGAATCACTTCATACTCTGATCTACTTCAAATATGTTACATATTTTGTGTCATTGATGGGGGATACATTAAGGCCCTTTTGTGATGAGTCTCTTCCTGTCGACTTCAACTCATTATCTAAGAATTAGACTTAGAAATAATTTAGTACTTTGGAATCTGCATGCCTCAATGGCAAGTATCCTCGTTTTCAACAGTGGGTTCACATCATTGGCCCCTGATTGGAAGATTCCATCGAGTGTTCGACTTCAACTCATTCATTCACATTCGTTGGATTGTACTAGAGTACCTTGGGAGTCATTGAAATCAATGGTGATTTCCCTTGCATTTGTTAACAATATTCATTAATGACCGGTAATCAAGTGGTTTCTACCATGTTTGACTTCGACACTTGTAAACACATGGCTAGATTCGTACTTCGAAACGATGGAAATGAAGACCCTAGATCTCACCATATCGGTTCAGGTTGTGATGGAGTATTCATGAGTTTGTACTGACACATAGATCCACTATGTATGTCTCATGGCTATGTCCAAATTTGAATTCTTAAGAGCATAGATCCTCATTGTATTTCTCATGGCTATGCTGAATGATGATGACATGGATTCAAAGTGTATGTTTATTGGCCATGAATCACTTGAAACTTATGATTAGATTCACTTGTAGTCTGAGCATGGGAATTCCTACCTCAGAAGATGGTATATTATTATGCAAATGCTTGATTGTTTCCAGTTCCTGACCAATGCACTCCTTGTTTTTGACACACACATTCTACAAAGAATTTCAGTTGTCACAGGTTCCAACTTCATACTTTGGGGGGCATTATGTTACATATTATTTTATTCACCCCTATGATCAACTGACGATATGTGCATAACTCACTTCCATGTTCCCTAAAGATACTAAATGAGACTTTCTCCATGAGAAAAGTGGATTGTCTTTTCTTCCTTAAAAACCATATCAAAGGATATCGTCGCACACTACTCAATTCTTGGGGTGCGATGATGCTTGATCGTTGCATGCTGCACCAAAATTTGATTGCGGCGTCGCCGCATGCTTCCTGTGCATAGGGTGCGATGATCCTCAAACAAGAGAAAAAGGTGAAATTCACGAAAGTTCTAGAAGGGAATCTTCTAGAAGATGAGGTGGCCTTTGATCAGTTTGGATCTTAATCGCTTCTCTAATTTAGTGGGATCATCCTAATATCCTCATCCATCCTTGTTTCACCCTATATAAAGAGGGATATATCATGGGAAAGGCTAGGCTGGCTTATACATGAATAATTATGCTAAAGATTTTACTTTTGATAGCTTTGCTTTAGATTTCCAAGTCAGATTGTGATTTCTCTTCATCAAAATCATTGGAGCAAAGGTGTGTGTGTTGAATCAAAGGGCCATTGGAAGGGACCTTGCAACATCAAGGCACGGGTTGTATTCTCCACTTTGATTTAATATAATGCAACAATACATTTCTTCCCTATAAAGGTGTCTTGACTTTTATTGTATAACTCCTTGATCGTATACATAGACTTCATTGGAATATATATATATATATATATATATATATATATATATATCGTTGTTCTCTTTATTTGTTGGTTTGTGCTTCTTAATAGGTTCACCATCCCACAAATCCAAATATGGATCAGCAAGGATGAAACTAGCGAGGATCAAATGTCATTTAAATGGTATGTCATGTGTCCCTCTCTGAACTAGTTTATATTACAATGAAATCTAAGGAGAAGCTTGTATTTTGTCTTGTTTTGTTCTAGCTTCTTATTGAAACTAGGGAGATTAGTTTGTGTTCGCACTTAATGATTTGTCCGATAATAGTCCTCCTGGTCCAACATGGAAGGCCCATAGAGTTTGAGATTCTCTACATTCACAACTGAGTAAATGTGCATGTATGGGGGTATAATGAGTCTATAGTAGTTATCTCCCACATTTTCCAATACCTCAAAAGGACCATATTGCAGATCCTTGATCTTTCTACGAACAGGACCCTTTAGCTTTTCCTTATTCAATTGTAACCATACTATGTCTCCCACTCTAAATGTTCTCTGTGTTCTATGTTGGTCATGCCTAGCCTTGTAATTTTCCTGTGACTTCTGCAATGTCTACTGTACTTGTAGATGGATCTACCTGATCTTCTCAACAAATTTTTCTGCTTTCAATGCATCTCTTGTGAGGTCCTCCCTTACTCCTCCTTGATGTCCATATATAACATCTAAGGGTGAAGGTGGAATATATCTAAAGCAAGTTTCAAAAGGTGACTTACCAGTAGAATTTTTGACCGGTATGTTATAATATTGTTGTATATAGATCAAATTTTCATCTCAGGTCTTTAGATTCTTTTGATTGTAATCCCTCAAAAGTTACACCAAAGTCTTGTTGACTACTTATGTCTTCTCATCTATCTATGGATGGAATGTTGTAGACATCTTCAACTTAGTGTCCATCTTCTCTCACAATGTAGTCCAAAATGCACTGAGAAATTTGGTATCCCTATCTAAGATGATGCTCCTTGGTATCCCAAAGTGCACCCAGAACTGTTCAAAGAACAATTTTGTTGCTTCCTATCCCTTTATGGTATTTTTACAAGGCACACATTTTGTTTAACCTGTCAACTACCACAAATAAATAGTCATGTCGCTTCCATTTGGTTGGTAAACCTCCCACAAAATCCATTGAAATGCTTTTACAAGGTCGATTGGGTATAGGTATGGATGGTATAGACCTTTCTTCATGTTATTGGGATTATTGGTACAGCAAATTATACATCCTCCAATATATCGTGCTACATATTCTTTCATTTTGGGCTAGTACGGATACCTTTATAAGTTGGCAACTGTCTTCCTAACACCAAAATGTACTGCAACCTTGGAGGTGTGAGACTCTCTAATAATATGAAATTGTTCACCTTTAGGGACACAAAGCTTGTAAATATTATAGAGTAAACCCTTCTAGAAATGATAGTCAACCTTTTTGTCACCTTATTTTATATGAATTTTTCCCTATAACTGTCAAAACACCTCCTTGAATTCCTCATCTTTTGTGTATGCCTCTTTGTATGCATCATGGGTAAAAGGCTCCATGCGCATCAAAGTTCCCAAAGATGTAATATTGGTTGTGGGTGGTCGTGAAAGCATGTTTGCCAACTTATTTGTGCTAGCCTTCTTATACTTGGTGACTAGATGAAATTGTTGTAAAAAACCCATCCACTTGTAATGTCTTGTTTTTTGTAGTTTACTCTAGGCCTACAAATATTGTAGTGGTTGGTGATTTGTGTGGATGATGGTCTCCTTTCCCACCAAATAGTTCTTCCACTTTTTGACATATTGTACCAAGGAATAAAGCTCCTTGCCATAGGTAGGGTAGTTAAGAACCACCCCATGAAATACTTCATAACGATAGCATACGAGCCTTCCTCCCTACATCAGTACTACTTCCATGGCATACCCACTTGCATATGTCTCCACTTCAAATGGATTCTGCAAGTTTGGTAGTGTGAGCACTAGTGCTTGACTAATATTTATTTTCATCTCATCAAATGCTTTATGTTGATTCTTCCCCCAATGGAAACTCTTACCATTGGTTGTTATGGCATGGAGTGGTGCAACTACTGCTAAAAATGAAGCTATGAACTTCTGTGAGTATTTTGTTACCCCAAAAAAACTCTTAAATTCATTGACACTTGTAGGAACTTACCATTTTATGATGGCATCCATCTTTGCGGAATCTATCTTGAGTTCCCCTCCATCGATCACATAACCCAAATACACCAACAACTGCTAAGAAAACTCGCATTTCTTGAGATTTTCCAGCAACTAGTGTTTTTTCAGAGTCTCTAATACCTGCATAAGATGGGATATATGCTCCTCCCAGGTAGCGCTATAAACCAGTATATCATATAAATAAATAGTAACAAATGAATCTAGATAAGGGTGTAAAACATCATCCATTAGTTTCATAAATGTAGTTGGTGTGTTGCATAAACCAAATGGCATAACCAACCACTCATACAAACCTTTCCTTGTATTAAAGGTGATATTTCAGGTATCTCTTCTTTGACTTGTACCTGGTGATATCCAGATTTCAAATCTTACTTCGTGAAGGACTTGGCATGCTACAGTTGGTCCAAAAAATCATCAATCCTTCGTAGAGGGTATCAATTCTTCATTGTAATCTTGTTCAATGCCCTGTAATCAATACACATTCTCCAAGTCCCATTCGTCTTGGGTACAATTATGATGGGTAACCCACAAGGTGAGGTACTTGGTCGAATCACACCCTACTCCAACAATTGTTGCAATTACTTATTCACTTCATTCACTTCTAGAATAATTTTTTTATAGAACCCAATATTCGACAACGAGGAGTCTAGAAACAACTGTATATTGTGCTCCACATCCCTCTTGGGTGGTATCCCTTTAGGATCCTTGAATACTCCTTTTTATTCTTCTACAAAATCCTCCAATTGTTGTTTCTATTCTTTAGTAAACCCCTCCAGGGGTTCCTTTTCTTTCATTGACTCATCATCAAACTAATTTTCTCTTAAGAAAATCAAAACATATTTTTTACTAGAATTATTAAACTTCTTGGCTTGGTTGGCACTTACTAGTTAGATATTTGACTTTCCTTTATGTGCACTGATGATGTAGGACTTCTCATCCTTGATCATTCAGTATTGGTTGACTATCTACATGAATATTGCATCCCTAATATACATGTAAGTGCTTCCAAACACCACTCCACGTACATCAAGGGGTACTATGTCCAATTCCACTTCATCAATAAAATCAGAACTTGCAACAAATTTAATATTGCACTATTTTGTTGCCTTTATCCTTACATCCTTGTTTACCCAAACCAATGGATAGGGGATAGGATGATCATGAACCTCCAATACGATATTGTTGACCAGATATGTTGCTATGAGATTAGTTTGTGAACCAGAGTTGAACAGATCATTTATCTTCGTCTTCTTGACCTGAATATTAATGTGTAAGAACTTGGTCATCTCCTTCTCTTCCTGGTGATGATGGATACTCAAATTCACCTCCTTCTACATAGATGTGAAGACAATATTTTTATCCACATCCAATATTCTTTCAACTTGATTACTCGAATCTATGGCTAGAAGGTTCTTTTTATTTTTGTCCTTCTTGTGGTTGTTCGGGTTCAACTCTGGATGTAGTTTCCAGCATGTTTCCTCGGTATGGCCATCAATGTTGCAATGATTGCAATGCTTTTTGGGATCTTTTCATTGATGTGTATTGGTTGTTTTCTTCTTATATTTCCCCCTTTCCACTTCTTATTCTCCTCCTTGGACGCTTCTTGGTGCTCTTTCTACTTTGAACCACTTGGTTGCCCCTTCTTTTGGCCTATGTTTTCTAGGTATTATTATTGTACACACACCTCATCCATTGTCCTTGGATGAAGAGAATTACCTGCTTGTGTAGATGATTGTGTAAAACTTCCAAATACTTTAGAATTACATATGGGTATTGACGATTAAAATCGTAACGATGAATTATGTCAGCAAATTATTTCTTAAGCATTGTTATTTAACTATTCTAATAATATAATACTAGTAGGTGGGACCCCCTTGTAGAATAGGGGCACAAGGATAGACATATTACGCATGTTTTGTTGTTGTTGTGATGTTTCCTACACAGTACTACATTTTTTACAATGCAATCTTAATTTCATATTGGCATGATAATAAGTGGATAATGCATTATTGTGGAACACTTTTGGTAATCACTTGCGACATTGAACAAGTTCTATGGGTATGAGGATGATGTTGTTACAACTGCTATGTTACAATTTTTTTACTAATTCTTATGTTGATTACCTAGACACATATATGAAAGGGATATTTTAATGGTAGCATGATCAAAACAAAGAAACAAAAAACCTATGAAAAGATCCTAATGGAAAAGTTATATATTTGAGCTATAATAAAATACTATATGCAAGTTCGAATGGAAAAGTTAAGGGACATTAGTGCTAGTCCTAACGATTATGCTACTTGTTTGGTTAATGGATTATGTGAATTTCATTAGATTTGAATAGAGGCACATATAGCATTGTTAATATGTGTTATTTCTTGGAGTTATGGCAAGGGTTAACTTGTAAACTGTATTGGGTGGCACACTATGCAATGGATATCATCTCAAATCTCACAATGGTTTGGCATTGAATACACATTGGTTATATGGTTTGATTATTGGTGAATGTTATGTTTATTTGGTTGTCTCGTACTTCAAATTGAATGGGGCCAGGTGATGGAAGAGACGTGCATTTACTGCATGTCACTCCATACTTTACATATCTCCCATCACCCTAGCATTGCTCCATTGTTGCAATTCCGCTCTGTTGGTTCTAAAGCTCCCCATTTTCAGGATTTTGGAAGGGAGGCTCAGCCAACTCGCCATTTAAGAATTTTTCCCACATGTATGATTTGTTTTCTCTCCATCCATGATGATTATCTGTTGTATGAACCAAATGATGGCCCAATGTTGCTTGGATTTTGTGTGTTCTTGAGAATTTCAACTGTGTAGATGTGTGTTATGGATATCTGTGATGACTGTAAATTGTTGGCAATTATAATCAGAGCAATGGGTCTAATTAACTTAGAAATTGGTGGTTGCTTGGTCAGTATGAATTTTATGATGAGTATTTATGGAATAATAATAACGGGGGTGCGATATGGCTCCACGTTGATGATTGAGGGGTTTTGTTCTTTGTATCACTGTCTGTTAACTTGTTTCCTCTCAATCGTTGTGGTAACCATCACCCAATCGTAGACAAGTTGTCAACATTAATTGTGTTCTTTTCTTCAAACCCCGAGTGGTGTCGATGGCCTCTCTTACTGCCTTTTCACTGGAAGCATCCCAAAGTCCATCCTTTCTTGGTCACCCAAATATTAACACAAGCATGTGTGGGTTTCTGATTGATACAAGTTTTATCTTGGCACTCTATGAAAGGGATGTGTGTGTCTTCATTGTTGTTGTTGTAAAAAGTTATTAACCTCATGGGTGATTGGGAAGAGACATTGTCTCGTTGTGTTTGAACACCCACCTATGTTAAGTTAACCCTCGCCTCTTCTCTACAATTGTTAAACGCACCGTGTGCACTAGGTTATTTTACTCTCACTGTCTTTGATCTCCTCGGGTGTTAACTATTGGTTATGTTACCAATACCTGGAGTGATAAGTAAATATTGTATGGATCACTGTTGTAACTTACTCGAAATGTATTTTTTCTTGTGGTTGATATGAGTCTTGGAAGCCTAACAACACTCTGTGTTTTTTTTAAATATGAATGAAATTTTATTACCTCTCGACATTTGATTTTGCAAGAGCCTGATTTAGAATCCAACTTGTCTTTTCCCTCCTCGGGCACCTTCTAGGGTTGTCAAGTATTGGTTATCATTTAAGTAAATAATTATGGAAGTCTTTAAGACACATGCTCTCTCATCGAGTCTTTGGCTCATCCTTGTATGACAAAATTGTTTGAATAAGAATGAAACGGGCAATTGCATACAAACGAGGGTTGTCTTCCTATTCGATTGGTTTATCTCACTATGTTTTAACCAGCGTGGTCTTGATTGCATATGGAAACACATGTGTGAACTTTAATAAGCTCGATCAGGGTTCTAGCAAGTTTAAAAATGATGTTTGTGTCAACTGAGTTCTTTTCACTCATATATGATTGGTTATATTGGAATCATCATACAAACTACCAATTGTTTTGAAAGGAAGTCATACCCACAGAGATAAGGCTCAGGTTTTATGTTTGGTTTGACTCTAGTTTCATTGCAAGATCTTGTTGATTGATATGATCAAGACCTGTGTATAATTGAGCATGATTTGAAGTCTGTTCATGTTTTGAAAAGAGACTTGTGTACATTTTAATTGGGCCCGATTGTTGGTTGGTAAATAGTGGATGTTGATTGTTATCGTGGTGCATTATGGATTGTCATGGATATATGTCGAGAATATTGTTGTGCATGTTTTTATTATTTAAAAAAAAAGGAAGAAGGGATTAGCGTTTTGTTAAACAATATTTTTGAATGGAAAAAAAAATTATAAGTTATGATTGCACAAATTGTTATGAATTAAGGAATTCTAGGAAATTTAGTTATTGGAACAATAAGCATTTTTGTATACAATCAAGGAACAATGAATGTTGGGGATTTTTGGATTGATTTTAATACAGAGTTATGATTATTGATTATTTAATTTGTTTTATGAACAATATCCATTAAATCCCCTGTCATTTTCTCACTTTTTTGCCCATTATGAATCCCCTCACAATCCCAGATTCACTTTGCATGCCCTATTCATAAAATTAAATTAAAAACTATGTATTACAACAATTAAAAGAAAAACACAGAGATGGATCACAGTTGATATGATTTTGTTATTGTAACACAGTAGATTGTTTAATGATTTGTTGAGCAGTAATCATGTTCTTACTCCTTTTCATTTTATCATATTTCGCTCAATACAACCCCCTCAGATATCCCAGAACCCTTATTCACCCCCTGCTCATTGACAAGTATTAAATAAATTTTATGGATTGGATTGCATGGGACTGATGTGATTGTTGAGCCAAACTTTGTTTCATATTAAAGAGATGTCATGTATGGTTTTTTTAAGAAGCTAGTTGTTAATAAAGGCTGCATATAGGAGGAGCTTCCTCAACAGAGGAAGTCATGGCCAAAATAATAGGGGCATAGGGAATTGGAATAGAGGGCCTAGAGGCCAATATTCTCGATACATTTTGATGCAGATCCACAAGAGTTAACCATCTCTTCCTAGCTGGATTTTTCAATTGGATTGGACAAGGGGTAGTCCAACCTAGTCCAGAAAGGCCTCCCTTCCAACCCCAACATGTCTCTGGTATCCATGTCTCCCCTCATGTTTCATTGCAACCTGAAGTCCTTGAGAATGACGGATGGTAGGATATTGTTCGCCCAGTAGTCTCCCAACATCGTGGCTGGCCCAATTTGTCTCTACCTGCTCCTCCTTCATTGGTTAACCCAAATGTCCAAATTTCCCCTGCACACTCACCTGCACATTCCTCCCATGCAGGAAAAAGAATCAAAACCGAAGCCCGCCACATGCATGACAAAGGAAAAGTTGTTGCTTCCCCCTCCTCCCCCTCAAGTGATTCAGCCAAATCTGTTTCATCCTGCTTGCACTTGAGAGATGATTTTTCTCATGTCATCAGTGAGATTAAGCCTCAAGGCTCCACATAGCCTAAGGATAATTCAGGAAAGTCAAATGAGATAGTAGTAACAAAGGGAAAATTGCCTCCCAAAGTGGAAAATATGGTTTTTGAGTATATTTTATTATTGATTTGTTGACAATAGTTTACTACTGAAGTTTTTGGACAACATACTATTTTTGGATATTTTGGATATTACATGTTTGGATATGGTTTAAAATATCATTGATATTTAATTTTTAAATTATGTGAATGATTATGGGAGCCACAAGGAGGGATGTGTTTGATTGATTGACTAGTTATGTTTATTTTGGTTAAGGAACTAAATGGAGTCACAAGGGTTCCCACCTACTAGTTATTATTTATTAAAATACCCTTATTATTATTATTATTATTATATTATTTCTTCCCCTAACTAAAAGTTAGTTGAGTTTTAGCTAATTTAACTAAAAGAAGTAGTTGAACTACTTCAACTAATTTGGGATGCATAAAAGAAAAATAAGGGGGGAGAATAGAAGGAGAAAGCATACTAAGGTTTTCTCTTGGGTTTTATTGAGATAGTTCAGTTTTCATTCATTCTTCAATTCATTAAAAGCCTAATTCTCTTTTATGATAGCAGGGTCCTATTGTAGACAAAAAGATTCAATGTTGAATTACATCATTCAGACACTTGTTTTCAGAGGTGTTGATATATATTTGATATTTTGTGTAGACTTGTCTGTTTATGAATTAAATTTCATGACTGATAAAGGATATTGTGCAGAGTCGAGTGGGAAGAAATATGTGGCAAGATGATCCAACTTTTAAAGTTCAGTTTTTTACTTTCTGTCAGAAGTCATTTTGTATGGTTTTCATCGGGGACATCTAAGTTTGACTTTGGCCCAAACTCCCTCAGGGATTTTTGTAAAGAGAACAATTCTTTTGATTTATTGGAATGAAATAAGTGATTTCTATTTTGTCTCATTTGTGCTAATATGTGACTTGGTATTTTTTCTTTTGTCTCCACACTTACTTTTGCATTTTTTATATTCAGAAAATTATATAAAAATGTTGAATTTTACAGCAATATTTTATTTTTAAAAATCATCATAATCCCTTGTAACTAATACTTGTGGATTAGAAAGAAAATTTTGAGGCTATAAACATAGCATGATATTCCCGTCTATCTTTCCTTAGCCAAGCAAGATCTGAAAATTCTTGAGTAAGATTATTTCATATATTTTCCTCAACATTTATTTGGCGACCATAATGTGGAGATCTTACATATCTCTCTGGTTGATTTTTATTCTTGATTATCATTGAATATATTTGTATTTTTTATATCTTTCCTTTGACTGTTTCTTTTCTTCATGGTTGTACCTGTTGCAAGGAAGCCCAATATTGAACTTGGTCTCAAAGATCAGACCATCATTGATTTAAACTTGTATAATGACGCAGAGCGCACTCCAATGAGCACGTCCGCCTCCTCAGGACCTTCTTATGCTCTCGGCCCGAAGAACTTCAAGGTTCTTCCAATCCCTTATCAGGATCTCTCAATACCCACAAAACTCTTTCCCTACGATCTCCTCTTTGCCTTATTGGGAGATTGGGTTTCGCGTTATCGCGAAAATCATGGGCACGTTCCTCGTGCTATCTGAAACCCCGAAACCCGATGGGTCTCAATGCTGATACTTATTCGTTCCTGTTGGGGATTTCCCTATCCGGAAATCGGCATATGCAATGTCACGTTTCGCTGGCACCACGAATCTTCGAACCCCGATTCGCGATGGTGATTTTCTCCGCTCCAAGCCCCTTCAGGTTAGCCCCTTCTGCATATGGTCTGCCGTTCCACGAGACCACCGCGTGCTCCCATCGGAGTTTCAGACTTTGTGGAAATGATATGCGCGAAACTCGCGCCCGTAAAATTCCCAATTCTCCAGTTCCCGATGCCACCTTGCGTTGACCCCTGCAAAGGTTGACTTCTCCAACACCCGTCCTCCTCTCCAGTGCCTATGGCTCAGACTTCCGTGCGATCGGGAAATCACGTTTCGGGAAATCACGATTCTCGTTACACAAACTCATGAGGCTCTCCAAGTCCCGCACCCCAATTTTCCGATGAGTTGAGTCCCGATGACTCCCTGACTCCTCCTCTTATTTGCTAAGCTTAAATCCTACACAACTTTTCCCGAGATCTGACGGCTAATGGGATTTCGCTGTTGGCCTCGGCAAATCCTGACTGTCGATTCTTCTCCTCGAAGATTTCTTGGAAATGGCTAAGTGTTCCTTCAAGAACCCACTTTCCAACACCCGTGCTTACAATTCCTGCTCGGACCTCCTTCGACACAGACTCCTGTGTTTTCCTTTAACGATATCTCGAAGGCACCAAACCTCCTGCTTTTTCCACTCTGATTCTTTCAGAGACGTTTGTGCGCACTCCTTGCAGTAATCATTCAACAACTTCCCAAGTGTTGAATTCTCCTGACTCTGCGCACTTCCTGCAGCAGCAGTCTTTGAACAATTTGCTCAGAATCACAACCCTGAGGCTTCCTCTTTAGCCTGCGCACTCCTTGCACAGCTTCAACAATCCAAATCCACTCCTAGGTGAGCGAGAACAAAGGTTTAACTACTGAGCCTTCATCAACGCACTCCTTGCGGATGAATTCAACTGCATACCTTGCAGGAATCTCCTGGCTCAAATAGAGAAACAATTGAAACTCATCCCCTCTACCCTTTCAGACTTCAGTTAAAAACATGAAATCCTATGCACAGCATATACAAAGAAAATGCATACAAGAAAACAAACATTCCTGAGCATAACATTAACACACAGATAAAACAACACAAACCATGAGACTGAATCAAAGCTTCCTTCTATTAATTCAATAACTGTACATGGGTGTTCTCAACAATTTCTCTGCTTGCTCTTCTCTTCTGAATGCTTGAGAAGAATGTTACAATGTACAAGTGAGGGTGTCTATATCCATTTTCCCCCTTGAAATCTGAAACTGTCTAATCTAGAAATAAATCCTATCTACCTACATTAACTAAAATAAATGTCGTCTATCTACCTAAGGACGAGAGCTTAAAGGCTCAAGGTCCATTACAATATACAAGTGCGCCTCCTCTTTAAATGACTTCATTAAAGACTCGCGCAACAATTCCAAAGTGAAGTTCAAAAAGAAATTTTCTGGCTTGTCTAGCTGTCCTCTGCCTTCGCGCTGGCTTGCTTGACGTGGGCGATGCTCCTGCATCATACTCCCTCGCTTGAAAAATTTCATGGGATCCTGTCCATGAGCTCCTGCATGGTCTGCCCATGCTTCTGTATCATTGCTTCGGTTTCTCAGCTGGCATCCTCCACTAGGTGGTTTTTCGATTTGACCAGGTACTCATAGTATTCTTTCCTCCTAGTCTTTTTACGTACTCACTTGTCCAATATACGCTCCATCTGTGGCTTCTCTGCAATCGGCATCTGCTTCTGCCACCGGATTTCTGGCTGCTCATCATTTCCAACTCCTACTTCCTCAGCTTTATATGGATATAAGTCTGAGACATTGAATGTCGGAGATATTCCAATGTCATCCAGCAATTCAATCTCATAAGCATTTTCTCCTAATCTCTTCAGGACTCTGCATGGCCCAATTTTCTTCATCTTTAGCTTGTTGTATGTTCCCCTTGGGAACCGCTCCTTTCTCAAGTGTGCTAGAACTAGATTGCCAACTTCAAATTGAAGTTGTCTCCGATGCTGATTTTCTCTGCATTTGTACTCTTGATTTGAATCAATCAATCGCTGCTTCACTCTGTTGTGAAGTTCTTTTATCACCTCAGCGAACTCCTCTGCACTAGCGCTGCTAGTAGCAGTCTATCCTGACTCCCTGAGTTCAGAAACTCCTCTCGGTTGTGTCCCATACACAATCTGAAATGGACTCTGTCCTGTGCTTCGATTGACTGAATCATTGTATGCAAACTCTGCCTGTGGCAATACGCTATCCCAGCTACTATGGTGCTCTGTCACCAAGCTTCTCAGTAAGTCTCCCAGGCTCCTGTTGACCACCTTTGTTTGCCCATCTGTCTGTGGATGATAGGCAGAACTAAACATTAAGTTAGTTCCCAGCTTCTTCTAGAGTGTCCTCCAGAAATGTCCAATGAATTTGGTATCCCTGTCCGAAACAATACTTTTCGGCAATCCATGGAGTCGAATAACCTCTTTAAAAAACAAATTTGCGATGTGTGTCGCATCGCTAGTCTTCTGGCATGGAATGAAGTGTGCCATCTTTGAAAACCTGTCTACTACCACAAAGATGGAATCAACACCTCTTTGCATCCTCGGTAATCCCAAAACAAAATCCATGCTTATCGCCTCCCATGGCCTCTCTGGTATGGGAAATGGCTGGTAAAAACCTGCATTCTGCTTCCTGCCCTTTGAGTGCTGACAAATTCGACATCTGTCAACAAATATCTTGACATCTGCTCACATTCCTAGCCAAAAATATGATTCGCTCAGCTTCGCGAACGTTTTGTCATGGCTAAAATGTCCTGCCAAGCCTACACTGTGCTTCTCTTTCAACAGGTTCTCCCTCATGGAGCAATTCGGAATACACAGTTGATTGCCTCTGAACAACAATCCCTCCTGGATCATATAATCTATCCAAGGGCTCCGATCTCTGAGAACTAGATTTTCAGCTACTTCATATGCTTCTCCGAAATCTGCATCTCCTGCATACATGTCCCTCAGATTTTCAAAGCCCAATGTTTTGACTCGGAACTCTTGCAGCAATAAGCACTTCCTGCTCAAAGCATCAGCCACTTTGTTAGCAGTCGCTGAAATGTGTTTAATTACAAATGTAAAATTCTGCATATACTCTACCCATTTTGCATGTTTTTGATTCAGCTTCTCTTGCTGAGTCACAAACTGTAATGCATGATTATCACTATACAATACAAATTCTTTTGGGATCAAGTAATGCCTCCACTTCTTCAGTGCCTGTATGATAGCATAAAATTCTTTATCATATGTGGATTATTTCAGCTTCGCTTCATCCAGCTTCTCGCTGTAGTATGCGACTGGTCTGTCTTCCTGGCTTAAGACCACTCTTATGGCATATCCGTTTGCATCACATTTCACCTAAAATTTCTTCTTAAAATCTGACAATACCAACACTGGTTTCTCTGTGATCTTTCGCTTCAACAGATTGAAGCTCTTTTCAGCCTCTGCTATCCAGTGAAAAGTCTTATGCCACTTCTTCACCGTGTCCATCATCGCTGCGCTAATTCCACTGAAATTTATGATGAATTTTCGGTAGAAACTAGCCAAACCATGGAAACTCCTCACCTCAAAAACATTTATGGGTGATGGCCAAGTCTTAATTACTTCCACCTTACTTGGATCCATTTTCAATTCATTCGCCGAAATGACGAACCCCAAGTAAATGAGCTTTGTCTTCATAAATGGAGATTTCTTCATGTTTATCAACAACTTCTCCTACTGTAGCTTTCTCATCACAATGGCCAAATGTTTCAAATGTTCAGCCTTTGTCTTACTAAAGATCAGTATATCATCCAGATATACAACTACAAATTTCCCGATGAACTCCTTCAGGATTTCGTTCATCAGCCTCATGAACGTGCTAGGTGCATTTTTCAAACCAAACAGCATGACTAACCATTCGTACAATCCTTCATTGGTCTTGAAGGTTGTTTTCCACTCATTTCCTTCTCTCATGCGAATCTGATGGTACCCGCTCTTCAGATCAATTTTTGAAAAATAGTTTGCCCTGCTCAGGAATCCATTAGATCAGCCATTCTCAGTAGTGGAAATCTGTACCTAATGGTATTTTTTTTTATCGCTCTTGAGTCACATTCTCCAGCCTCCATCTTTCTTCGAACTAAGCACGATTGGAACAACACATGGACTCAAGCTTTCTCTAACCAATCCTTTGTCCAAAAAATCCTGTACCTGATTTTTGACCTCCTCATTTTCCTGTGGTGTCAATCTGTACGCGGACTTATTCAGCAAACTTGCTCCTGGTATGAGATCAATGTGATGGCTTATGCTCCTCATCGGTGGCAACGAATGAGGTAATTCATCTACCACAATGTCAGCGAACTCTTCCAACAGTTCCTGAATCTCATCTGGTAAGTCATCCACTCTCGTGCTAGTCAAAACAATTCTTGGCTTTCTGACAACAAAGAATTGTGGATCTTCCTTCTTCTCTATCTCTGTGAGAAGTTCCTTCCCACTCATGAGAAGTATTCTGTTGCTTACATCCAGCTTTACCTCCTTATCCTTTATCGGAAGCAACCTGTGTGTCCTCCCAACCTTCTCCAGGGTATATGTGTTCATTCTCCCATCATGAACCACATTTCTATCATATTGCCATGGTCTACCCAGCAATAAATGACATACATCCATGGGAATGACATCACACAAGACCTTATCATTGTATCCTCCTATTTTGAATTCAACCAAGCATTGTTTAGTGACACTCACCTGATGTCCCTTCTGTAGCCATGAGACTTTGTATGGACTCGGGTGATTAGTTGTCTCCAGCTCTAGTTTCTCCACCATCTCGGTTGAAATGAGATTATCTGTGCTTCCACTGTCCACGATAACCTTGCATTTCCAGTCCTTAGTCTTGCAAGCTATTCTGAACAGTCTGCTTCTCTGAGCTATGTCCTCCACCTCCTTCTCGGGTGTCAAAAGGACTTTATGCATCCCAGGCGATCTTTCGCCTTCAGTGTCTTCATTCTCAACATCATGCCTCTGAGCTTCTGTGATGTGAGCTTCTCCGATGTCCTTCTTTTTCTCTAGACACTCGAATGACTTGTGCCCATTTTTCCCACATGTGAAACATGTGATAATTCCTCCTCGGTCTCTTCCTCTGCCTCGAGTACGAGGAAAAGTGTTTGCATCAGCATAACCACCACCCTACTCTGTATGTTGCGCCCTCTGTTCATCATGTGGTCCTCGCTGTGAGGTTCCACCTCTCTCAACCTTACTCTGAGGTTTCTTCCATTCCTCCTTGGGCTTCTGATATTTCTCTTGGGCAAATGTCTTGCCTCTGGGCTGACTCTTGCCTTGCCCTCGCTAACCTTGCTTACGGCTCAACTTCTCTTCGGCTTTCAGAGCCATATGATAAGCATCCTCAACTGTTCAGATGGTTTCCAAACTTAATTCATCCTGAATTTCATACCTCAGGCCATTCATATACCTGGCAACTTTTTCATCATCGCTCTCCCAATGACCTGCTCTGATGTTGAGCTTGTAAAAATCCTCGGTATACTCCTTTACTTTCATTAATTTCCGTCTCAGGTTCTGCATTCTCCTGAACAGTGTGATCTGGTAATCCCTTGGGATGAATTTTGCTTTCATCTTTGCAATCATTCGATCCCATCTTTTGATCTTTTGTTTTCCTTTGGAACATCTATCTGCCTGAAGCTCATCCCACCATAATGTTGCATGTCCTTTCAATTTAGTGACAGCATGCCTTACCTTTTTATCCTCTTCGATATCCTCATAGTCGAAGTAGGCGTCAAGAGCTCTAATCTAGTCTAACAGCTCTTCTGCATCCAGACTTCCTTCATAGACTGGAATGTCCATTTTTGTCTTTGAACTCATTCAAGCGATAGCTTTGATCAACCGTTCGGTTGATGCGTCTTCTGCTGTGAACCCTTCTTCATGTCCAGCTTCCTCTTCAACTTCGGAATCACTAAGATCCCCTGCACCAACTCTGCGTCTCTGAGTTGTCTCCATCTCCTTGAGTCTTGCTCGGAGATCTCGCATTTGTCTCTCCATTTCTGGATTTCCTGTCGGCCTACCTCTCCTCCTCACCTCCCTGTCTTCTGGGTCAGGTGATTGTCTCTCCCTTCTGGGCAGCATGGTGAATCTTCTTTTCTCCTCTGTCTGAAATATGCAAACAGAGACTAGCTCTGATACCACTCTGACGCAGAGCACACTCCAATGAGCACATCCGCCTCTTCAGGACCTTCTTATGCTCTCGGCCCGAAGAACTTCAAGGTTCTTTCGATCCCTTATCGAGATCTCTCAATACCCACAGAACTCTTTCCCCGCGATCTCCTCTTTGCCTTATCGGGAGATTGGGTTTCACATTATCGCGAAACTCGTGGGCATGTTCCTCGTGCTATCCGAAACCCCAAAACCCGATGGGTCTCAATGCTGATACTTATTCGTTCCTGTCGGGGATTTTCCTATCGGGAAATCGGCATATGCAATGTCACGTTTTGCTGGCACCACGAATCTCTGAACCCCGATTCGCGATGGTGCTTTTCTCCGCTCCAAGCCCCTTCAGGTTAGCCCCTTCCGCATATGGCCTTCCATTCCACGAGACCACCGCCTGCTCCCATCGGATTTTCAGACTTCGCAGAAATGATATGCGCGAAACTCACGCCCTCGAAATTCCCGATTCTCTGGTTCCCAATGCCACCTTGCGTTGACCCCTGCAAAGGTTGACTTCTCCAACACTTGTCCTCCTCTCCAATGCCTATGGCTCGGACTTCCGTGCGATCGGGAAATCGCATTTCAGGAAATCGTGATTCCCGTTACACAAACTCACGAGGCTCTCCAAGTCCCGCACCCCAATTTTCCGATGAGTCGAGTCCCGATGACTCCCTGACTCCTCCTCTTATTTTCTAGGCTTAAATCCTGCGCAACTTTTCCCGAGATCTGACGGCTGACGGGATTTCGCTGTTGGCCTCGACAAATCCTGACCGTCGATTCTTCTCCTCAAATTCTTGGAAATGGCTAAGTGTTCCTTCAAGAACCCACTTTCCAACACCCGTGCTTACAATTCCTGCTCGGACCTCCTTCGACGCAGACTCCTGTGTTTTCCTTTAACGATATCTCGAAGGCACCAAACCTCCTGCTTTTTCCACTCTGATTCTTTCAAAGATGTTTGCGCGCACTCCTTGCGGCAATCATTCAACAACTTCCCAAGTGTTGAATTCTCCTGACTCTGCGCACTTCCTGCAATAGCAGTCTTTGAACAATTTGCTTAGAATCGCAACCCTGAGGCTTCCTCTTTAGCCTGCGCACTCCTTGCACGGCTTCAACAATCTAAATCCACTCCTGGGTGAGCGAGAACAAAGGTTTAACTATTGAGCCTTCATCAACGCACTCCTTGCGGATGAATTCAACTGCATACCTTGCAGGAATCTCCTGGCTCGGATAGAGAAACAATTGAAACTCATCCCCTCTACCCTTTCAGACTTCAGTTAAAAACATGAAATCCTACGCACAACATATACAAAGCAAATGCATACAAGAAAACAAACATTCTTGAGCATAACATTAACACACAGAGAAAACAACACAAACCATGAGACTGAATCAAAGCTTCCTTCTATTAATTCAATAACTGTACATGGGTGTTCTCCACAATTTCTTTGCTTGCTCTTCTCTTCTGAATGCTTGAGAAGAATGTTACAATGTACAAGTGAGGGTGTCTATATCCGTTTTCCCCCTTGAAATCTGAAACTGTCTAATCTAGAAATAAATCCTATCTACCTACATTAACTAAAATAAATGTCGTCTATCTACCTAAGGACAAGAGATTAAAGGCTCAAGGTCCATTACAATATACAAGTGTGCCTCCTCTTTAAATGACTTCATTAAAGACTCGCGCAACAATTCCAAAGTGAAGTTCAAAAAGAAATTTGTTGGCTTGTCCACCTATCCTCTGCCTTCGCGCTGGCTTGCTTGACGTGGGCGATGCTCCTGCATCATATAAGACCATATTAGAGACTGCTAATACCTAGGTTGAGCTTGAACACTCATGGGAAGAAGTTGAATAAGACATAAGTGTCCAAGAATGTTGGGAAGCTAGGAAAAGACAACCTAGGAATCATCTTTAGCTTTATTTTTCCTACAGTTGGGTCTTCTTTTCATGTCCTTAAACCTTCGTATCTCTAGGAGAAGAAGAGGTTTGTCACCTGAGATTAATCCTATTTCTGAAATAGGAAGAAGAAACGTTATTTTATCATCCCAACAAAGTAATCTAAGGAGAACTTTGTTTTATTCAGCTAGTTCGTCTTTCTCTCCTTTTCCTTTCGTTCACAAAATGGCATCTAGTGGAGGTTTTGACAGTTATGGTTTCACTGGAGGTTCTTCTTCATCTCATCCTTCAGCCTCTTCAGTGATTGGAAATTTGTATAGCCATCAAATTCTAGTCCAGTCAACTACAAACCCCGCCAAGTTCATTAAATAGTATGGTCTCTTCCAATTTGAGGAAGACACTACCACTACTTTGTGGCATGTGTCCTCTCCACTAAATTTAGCACCTACCACTCATCCTCTTCCCAAATTCAAAGAGCATCTCCCCAAGTTTTCTAGGAATAATATAGTCACTACTAATGAACACTTGGTGGCATTTTCAAATGCCTATCATAACATAGGCTCCAATGACAATGACACTTGTATGCATTTATTTGTGAATTCCCTTGAAGGGAAGGCTGCGGCCGATTTATTTGACCTCCCTCCTAAGATTGTGTCTACTTGGGAGGAGTTAGTATATTGGTTCAAATATACATATGGGAAATCCAAAATCCCAGCCGAATAGTTACGGGAGTATAATAACATCACTTATAAGGATGGTGAGACTATCAAGTCCTTCAACTTGCATTTCACCAAATTGTACAACCAAATCCCTGAACTCATTCGCCCTCAGAACCAAGATTCTTTCATGCATTATTATAATGCATTACCTTCCCCCTACTGTCATAGGCTTGAAGAAAAGGCCATCGATAACCTTGGTTTCACTCTGCATACTTGTTTAGAGTATGAAGAACAGGTCTTCCTAAGGGAAACTCAGTTAAATAGACAGACATGTCCGCCCTATTATAGCTTGTACAAGACCTGAATAATTGAATGATATTGTATGAGTGGAAAGGAAATGTCCCCTCTCTTACCCCTAGATCTTCATCTTCTTCTGCACTCCCTTTTAGAAATCCAAATGAAAATCATTTTCAACCTAAAGCTATCATGCCTCGTAGTTGGTGTAACTTTTGCGAGGAACACCATGAGGAAAGTACATGTGAGTTAAAGGAGAGTGCCAGAGATAAAATATTTGGTAAAAGACCTAAAACTAATATTTTCGTCCTAGACTTTGCAGAGCCAGAGGATGTCATGATCATAAATACTAGGAATAAATACTATGCTCCAAAAAGCAAATATGATCGTCCCCGCACTTCTTCTATGCCAAGATCATCTTTACCAGCTGTTATTATCCAGGTTCCTAAGGCTCTTGATAGTCAAGGAACTACGTCCCCTCTTCCATCTTCCAAATAAAACATTCTAAATAAGTTGGCCAACATCAAAGAACATGCTACCCTGTAAGGTAGCTAGAGAGGTAGTGGGGGGGCCCAGTAGGCCCATAGTGATAATAGTGGAGGTCATTCAATGTAAGGTGGACTAGGTCCACTATATTATTAAATAAGGCCCACTATGGTATTTAGATATAATAAATGGGTAATTATATATAATAAATGTAAGAGGACTTCTTAGAAGGTTCTACTTCTAGAGCTACCATAGTGGGCCTTATTTAATAATATAGTGGACCTAGTCCACCTTACATTAAATGACCTCCACTATTATCACTATGGGTCCGCTGGGCCCCCCCACTACCTCTCTAGCTACCTTACATACCCTCCTAGACATGGTTTTCGTTCCTAAACAACAGAAGCATCTAAAACATTTCATGGAAGGAAAATATTATGTTGTAGCCAACCTCTCTGAAGAGGTAGATGAAGAGGATTCGTCTATAAATAAAGTAGGTGTACATAACTTTAGACACCCTGTAAAAAAAACCTCATTTTATATTTCTGTAAAGATTATGGATAAGATTTCCCATTGTTGCCTCATTGACGGCGGTTCGGGCCCAAGTGTAATGTTGAAAATTATTATGAGAGAGCTAGCCTTGTCTTGTAAAAATGAGAACGCTAGAAGCATGCTCTATTATAATAGTTGACAAAAAACAACCATAGGTGAATTCAAGGACATGACCTTGGTTTTGTGCATGCATCCTGAAATAAGGACAACCCTTAATATTCAGGTAATAGATATGTCAGTGAGTAATTACTTGACCATATTAGGAAGAGATTAGCAAGATTTGATAGGTGGATACTTTTCACTTGACGGGACACACTTATTCATTCCTCGGAATGGTAAAAACATCATAGTCTAAGAGAAGGGAGAATTTCACCTTACATAGAAATCGTCCCACAACCTAATGTGAATTATATCGAGGAGGACCTAGAAGTGTACTCCATCTTTGCAGATGAAGACAACACTACCTTGGAAAAAATAAACTTAGATGATGGGATGTGGCATATGCACTTCGATGGTTCATGCTCCAATGAAGGAAACAAAGATGGTATTATCTTGTACTCTCCTGCGGGTAATATTCATAACTTTTCCTATAGGTTAGAGTTTTCTTGCAAAAAAAATGTCACTGAATTTAAAGAGTTATTGTTAGGCATTGAAAATTCCTATAATTTGGGTTGTGCTCACCTTACAGTTTTTGGGGATTCTGAACTTGTTGTAAACCTTGTACATAATATATACTCTCCTAGCAACAAGTTAATGAAACATTATACCCAAACTGTTTGGGCACTTATCTCTAACTTACTATCTTTCAACATTACTCATGTTGAAAGAGAATCGAACTCAATGGCTGATAGGTTAGCTATTTTTGGAGCCCCTCCTACTCGGCAAATTCTGCCACAAAGACCTGATTGTACCTTTAAATCTATGTATCATCCGCACATCCCTGAAAACATAGAGTCATGGAAGGTATTTCCTAGTGATGAGAGCATCTATGATTTCATTCAAAATGAACCTTATAATCCTAAGGAAATTATATTGATGGAAGATAACAAAATTCCTAAAGGCTTGACTCCTCTAGAAAGTTTGTTTTCATCAAGTGATGTAAGAAACAAAGAAAAACATAAAGAAGAGGATTCAAAAAGGAAAGTGGGTGAAACCATTTCCTTGAACATTGGAACACTCGAGTCTCCAAACAATGTTAAAATAGGTTCCCAATGTTCTGATGAAGAAAAATTGAAGTTCGCTAAGTTGCTTGGTGAATTTCAAGATGTTTTTTCTTGGTCTTATGAAGATCTTTGTGGTTTTGATCCTGCTCTTATACAACATACCATTCCTATCAAGGAGGGCATAAAACTAGTTAGGAAAAAACAAAGACCCATTAACCCTACACTAGAAGAAACTATTCGAAAGGAATTGGAAAAACTCATGAAGGTTGGGATCATTTTCCCGGTTAAGTATTCTGAGTGGGTTTCCAATTTGGTTCTCGTTCAAAAAAAACTGGTCAAATCAGATTATGCATAGATTTTCACACATTGAATAGGGCTAGTGTAAAATATCACTTTCCTCTTCCTAATATGGAAATTATTTTGTAGCAAGTTGTAGGGTCACAGATGATGTCCTTACTTGATAGTTTTTTTGGTTACAATCAAATCAAGGTAAAGAGGGCAGACAAATATAAAACCACTTTTATTACTCATTGGGGAACTCTTGCTTATGAATGTATGCCTTTTGGTTTATCTAATGAAATTTCCACTTTTCAAAGAGCTATTCAAATAGATTTTGACGATTTGATCAATAAGATTATTCAAATCTATCTTGATGACTTAATTGTGTATTCTAAAAATCAATCAGATCATTTTGGTCATCTTAAAAGAGTTCTCATGCGATGCAAGAAATTTGGCATTTATCTAAATCCTTCTAAGTCTATTTTTTGTGTTACCAAGGGAAATCTCCTTGGAAACACTGTCTATGATTCAGGAATAAGCATTGATCCTGAAAGGATTGCTGCTATCCTAAATCTTCCTGCTCACACTTCCAAGAAGGAGGTTCAATCTTTCATGGGTGTTATTAACTTTGTCTGTAGGTTTGTTCCTGATTTTGTTGTAATGGTCAAGCCAATTCATAATCTTCTTAAGGAAGATCGTTCATTTTCTTGGACAGATGACGTCGAAAATGATTTTGTAGGGATCAAGAAAGCAATCAATTCTACACCAGTTTTGGCGAAGCCGGATTTTGAGAATGAATTTATGATATATACTAATTCCATAGAGGAAGCAGTTTCTACTATCCTCATGCAATGTGATGACCAAGGTAATGAAAAACCAGTGGCTTACATGAGTCAAAGCTTGTTTGATGACGAGTTTAAATATTATTTTATTGAAAATCATGCTTTCACTCTTGTTAAATTTGTTGAAAAATTTCTCCACTTCATCTTAGGTAAGCACACATTGGTAAAAGTCCCTTTACCCGATTTCAAGTCTTTGCTTTCACAAACTTACATTTCAGGGAATCTTGCACATTGGCTTGCCAAGATCCAGGAGCATGATTTAACTATCATGACTTCTAACACCATCAAGGGACGTGACTTATCCCTTCACTTAGCTCAGCATGCTAAAACTAGTGAAGAAATTGACGAACATGATATCTCTCTATGAGCATTGTTCTACATTGATAATCAAATCCTTCCTGTATCTAAACATCCTTGGTATAAAAAATTGGTTTACTATTTGAAAAATCAAATATGTCCAGATAACTTAGACACTCATAAAATAAGAAGGCTTCATCTCGAATCTTCTAGATATGTCATTATAGGAGACTTCTTGTTTAGAATATATGTCGATGGTATGTTGCTTCGTTGTGTAAACAATGAGGAAGTACATAAATTGTTGAAAGAAATTCATGGTTCTTCAAATTTTGTTATTCATGTAGGAGGTCATTTTTCTGCTAAAACCATTGCTTTTAAGATTATCATAAAAGGATACTATTGGCCTTCAATCTTTAGTGATTCTTATGTTTTTTCGAGATCTTGTGACAAGTGCCAAAAACTTGTTGGGAAATAACGCCTGTCAGCCATGCCTTTACAACATGTCCTCCTGGACTTTCCTTTTTCAAAATGGGGTTTGGACTTTATCGATCCTATTAATCCACCATCTTCAGCAACACAAGTCTTTATCCTAACAGCCACCGACTATTTTACAAAATGGGTTGAATTTGTCCCACTTAAACATTTGCAGGATGAGGTGATTTCTTTCCTTGAAAATAATATTTTTTCCAGATTTGGTCTTCCTTTGGAAATTCTTACAGACAATGGTCTCGTTTTTATTTCTGCTAAGTTGACCCAATTTTTAGATAAGTTGGTGGTTAAAAAATTTATCTCATCAACTTATTATCCCCAAGGAAATGGGCAGGCCAAGTCTACCAATATGAATCTGGTAAGAATTATCAAAAGGCTCATTGAAAATAAGCCTCGTCAATGACACACTCTCCTCACTTATGCCCTTTGGGCAGATCAAACTACCACCAAGGTGAGCACTGGTTGCACTCCCTTCCAACTTGTTTATGGTAATGAATCCATTATTCCTACTAAACTGGAACTTTCCTCCTTAAGGTTAATGCTACAGGTCGAAGAATTAAATTCTTCTGATGTTTCTCAAAGAATGAATACTTTTGGCTTTAGAGGAGCAAAGGACGTTTTCCTTGGATAATATAAAGAGAAGACAATAGAATGTTAAAAAATATTTCAACAAGAGTGTCAAAGATGTCAAATTTAAATTCAATGAGAAGGTAATGTTGTGGGATTCACCTCATGCTATTAGAGGAAGGAATTCAAATATTCAAAAATTATGGTTGGATCCCTTTAAGATCGCTTTTGTCTTGGGTGCAAATTCTTACATTCTAAAGGACTTACAAGAGAGATTATTTTCCTACAACGCTAATGGTTCCCACTTAAAACATTACTTAGAACCAACTTGAAGAGTTTAAAGTTGTTTGGAATTTTCTTTTATTATAGTAGTTTTCATTTCTGTTTCCACATTAGTAGTTTTTCATTTCTGCTTTTACATTTCTGCTATTTCATTTTCTGTCATTTCATTTCTGCTTATTTCAATTTTGTTGTTTCATTTCTGCTATGACATTTCTTTCTTTTTGTTCTTTTTGACTTCATTTCTTGTCAAAATAAAATGTTGGATCATTTTTTCCATAACGACGCTTCTGCAAAGTATTGTTAATCAATAACAATCAAGATTACACAGCTGTCATGATATTCCCCTTGAAGGCATCATTGAAATTGTTATATGCTTCCACTATTGTTTTATGAGATTTTTGGTTTTATCCCTCTTCTTCTTTCCTTTTCTTCATCCATTTCGAGATTCAAAAGGGAAAGTTAAGACAAATTTTCTCCTTGAAGTTGAGAACAATTTTTAGTTGAATGATCTGCTCACTTCCCCTTGTTGCATAATCATTTTTGTTTATATATTCTTGATATGATGTTGTTTGGTCTACAAAACCAGAACTTTTGAGTTCTCAATCTGTTGGAAATAGATTTCCCTGTGGAGTTGCCAATTTGTTGACGATTAAAATCGTAACGATGAATTATGCCCGCAAAGTATTGCTTAAGCGCTATTCTTTAACTATGTTGATAATATAATACTAGTAGGTGGGACCCCCTTGTAGACTAGAGGCTCAAGGATAGACATATTACACATGTTTTGTTGATGTTGTGATGTTTCCTACACAGTCCTACATTTTTGGTGATGCACTCTTAATTTCATATTGGCATGATAATAAGTGGATAATGCTATATTGTGGAACACTTTTGGTAATCTCTTGCAACATTGAACAGGTTTTATGGGTATGAGGGTGATGTTGTTACAGCTTTTATGTTATAACTTTGTTACTAATTCTTATGTTGATTACCTAGCCACATATATGCAAGGGATATTTTAATGGTAGCATGATAAAAACAAAGAAAAAAAAACATATAAAAGGATCCTAAAGTGTGAAAAAAGGAAAGAAGTTATATATTTGAACTATAATAAAATATTATATGCAAGTTTGAATGGAAAAGTTAAGGTATATTAGTGTTAGGCCTAATGATTATGCTACTTGTTTGGTTAATGGACTATGTGAATTTCATTATATTTGAATGGAGGTGCATATAGCATTGTTAATATGTGTTAGTGCTTGGAGTTATGGCAAGGATTAACGTGTAAACTATATTGGGTGGCGCACTATGTAATGGATATCATCTCAGATCTCATGATGGTTTGGCATTGAATACACATTGGTTATATGTTTTGATTATTGGTGAATGTTATGTTTATTTGGTTTTTTCATACTTCAAATTGAATGGGGAAATGTGATGGAAGCGACATGCATTTATTGCACGTCACTCCATACTTTCCCTATTGTCTATCACCCTAGCATTGCTCCATTGTTGCAATTCTGCTCTGTTGGTTGTGAAGCTTTGCGTTTTCATGTTTTTGGAAGGGAGGCTCGGCCAACTCGCCATTTAAGCATTTTTCCCACAAGCATGATTCTTTTTCTCTCCATCCATGATGATTCTCTATTGTATGAACCAAATGATGGCTCAATGTTGCTTCGATTTTGTGTGTTCTTGAGAATTTTGACTGTGTAGATGTTTGTTATGGCTCTTTGTGATGACTGTAAATTGTTGGCAATTATAATCAGAGAAATGGTTGTTATTAAGTTACGCATTGGTGGTTGCTTGGTCAATATGAATTTTATGATGAGTCTCTGTGGAATAATAATAGCGGCGGTGTGATATGTCATTGGGTTGGTGATTGAGGGGTTTTGTTCTATGTATCATTGTCCATTAAATTGTTTCCTCTTAGACGTTGTGGTGACCCTCACCCAATCGCAGATAAGTTGTCAACAGTCGATGTGTTCTTTTCTTCCAACTCCGAGTGGTGTCAATGGCCTCTCTTACTGCCTTTTCACTGGAAGCATCCTGAATTCCAGTCTTTCTTGGTCACCCAAATATTAACACAATATTGTGTGGATTTTTTATTGATACAAGTTTTATCTTGGCACTTTGTCAAAGGGATGTGTGTGTCTTCACTGTTGTTTTTGTCAAAAGTTATTAATCTCTTGGGTAATTGGGAAGAGACATTGTCTCATTGTGTTTGAACACCCACCTCTGTTAAGTTAACCCTCACCACTTCTTTACAAGTGTTAAATGCACTATGTGCACTGGGTAATTTTACTCTCATTGTTTTTTATCTCCTCGGGTGTTAACTATTGGTTCCGTTACCGATACTTTGAGTGATAAGTAAATATTGTATGGCTCATTGTTGTGTCTTGTTTGAAATGTATTTTTGCCTGTGGTTGATATGAGTCTTGGAACATTGTCAGTGCTCTGTGTTTTTGTTTAAAATATGAACAAGATATTATTTCCTCCCTGCATTTGATTTTGACAAAGCCCAATTTAGACTCCAACTTGTCTTTTCCCTCCTCGAGCACCTTCTGGGGTTGTCAAGTATTGGTTATCAGTTAAGTAAATAATTATGGAAGTCTTTAAGACACATGCTCTCTTGTCGGGTCTTTGTCTCGTCCTTGTATGAAAAAATTGTTTGAATAAGAATGAAACGGGAAATTGCATACAATAGAGGGTTTTGTTCCTATTCGATTGGTTTCACTCACTTTTTTTTAACCAGCGTGGTATTGATTGCATATGGAAACACATGTGTGAATTTTACTAAGCCCAATCATGGTTTTGGCAAGTTTAAAAATGATGTATGTGTGTCAACCGAGTTTTGTTCGCTCATATATGATTGGTTATATTGGAATCATCATACAAACTACCAATTGTTTTAAAAGGAAATTATAACCACGGAGATAAGGCTCATGTTTTATGTTTGGGTTGATTGTTGTTTCATTGCAAGATATTGTCGATTGATATGATGAAGACCTGTGTATAATCAGGCATACTTTGAACTCTATTCACGTTTTGAAAAGAGACCTGTGTAAATTTTAATTGGGTTGGATTGTTGGTTGGTAAATAGTAGATGTTGATTGTTATCATGGTGCATTATGGATTATCATGGATAGATGTCGAGAATATTGTTGTGCATGTTTTTAATATTTAAAAAAAAAAAAGGAAGAAGGGATCAGTGTTTTGTTAAACAGTACTATTGAATGGAAAAAAAATTATAAGTTATGATTTCACAGATTGTTATGAATTAAGGAATTCTGGGAAATTTAGTTATTGGAACAACAAGCAGTTTTGTATACAATCAAGGAATAATGAATGTTGGGGCTTTTTGGATTGATTTTAATACAGAGTTATGATTATTGATTATTTAATTTGTTTTATGAACAATTTCCATTAAATCCCCTGTCATTTTCTC
Source organism: Picea engelmannii (assembly GCA_009831015.1). NCBI lineage: Eukaryota > Viridiplantae > Streptophyta > Pinopsida > Pinales > Pinaceae > Picea > Picea engelmannii. The sequence continues at coordinate 6,753 of WSFP011309842.1, read as the reverse complement.
ACTTTTTTTCCCATTATGAATCCCCTCACAATCACATATTCACTTTGCATGCCCTCTTCTTAAAATTAAATTAAAAACTATGTATTACATCAATTAAAAAAAAAAAAAAACATAGAGATGGATCAAAGCTGATATGATTTTCTTATTGTAACACAGTCGATTTTTTAATGATTTGTTGAGAAGTAATCATGTTCTTACTCACTTTCATTTATCACTTTTCCGCTCAATACAACCCCCTCAGATATCTCAGAACCCTTATTCACCCCCTGGTCATTGACAAGTATTAAATAAATTTTATGTATTGGATTGCATGGGTCTTATGTGATTGTTGAGCCAAACTTTGTTTCATATTAAAGCGATGTCATGTATGGTTTGTTTAAGAAGCTAGTTGCTAATAAACATTGCATACAGGATGATATTCTTCAGCAGAGGAAGCCATGACCAAAATAACAGGGGTAGAGGGAATTGGAACAGAGGGCCTAAAAGGCCAAGATTCTCGATACATTTTGATCCATATCCGCAGGAGTTAAACCAACTCTTCCAAGATGGATTTTTCAATTGGATTGGACAAGGGGTAGTCCAAACTAGGCCAGAAAGTCCTCCCTTCCAACCCCATCATGTCCTTGGTATCCTTGTCCCCCCTCATGTTTCATTGCAACATGAAATCCCTGAGAATGACGGATGGCGGGAGATTGTTCACCCAACAGTCTCCCAACATCGTGGCTGGCCCAATTTGTCTCTACCTTCTCGTCCTCCATTGGTTAACCTAATGTCCAAATTTCCCCTGCACACTCACCTGTATAGTCCTCCCACACAAGAAAAAGACTCAAAACTGAAGCCCACCACATGCATGACAAAGGAAAAGATGTTGCTTCCCCCTCCTCTCCCTCAAGTGATTCAGCCATATCTGCTTCATCCCACTTGCACTTGAGAGATGATTGTTCTCATGTCATTAGTGAGATTAAGCCTCAAGGCTCCACACAACCTAAGGCTAGTTCATGAAAGTCAAAGGGATATAGCAGTAACAAAGGGAAAATTGCCTCCCAAAGTGGAAAATATGGCTTTTGAGTATATTTTATTATTGATTTGTTGAGAACAGTTGACTGCTGAAGTTTTTGGATGACATACTATTTTTGGATATTTTGGATATTATATGTTTGGATATGGTTTAAAATATCACTAATATTTAATTTTTAAATTATGATAATGATTATGGGAGCCACAAGGAGGGATTTGTTTGATTGATTGACTAGTTATCTTTATTTTTGTTAAGGAACTAAAGGGAGTCACAAGGGGTCCCACCTACTAGTTATTATTTATTAAAATTTGCTTATTATTATTATTATTATTATTATTATTATATTAATTCTTCCCCTAACTAAAAGTTAGTTTATTTTTAGCTAACTTAACTAAAAGAAGTAGTTGAACTAATTCAACTAATTTGGGATGCATAAAAGCAAAATGAGGGGGGAGAATAGAAGGAGAAAGCATACTAAGGTTTTCTCTTGGGTTTTATTGAGATAGCTCATTTTTCATTCATTATTCAATTCATTAAAAGCCTAATTCTCTTTTATGAAAACAGGGTCCTATTGTATACAACAAGATTCAAAGTTGAATTACATCATTCAGACACTTTTTTTCAGAGGTGTTGATCTATCTTTGATAATCTGTGTAGACTTGTCTATTTATGAATTAAATTTCATGACTGATAAAGGATATTGTGTAGAGTCGAGTGGGCAGTAATATGTGGCAAGTTGACCCATCTTTTAAAGTTTAGTTTTTTACTTTCTGTCAGAAGTCCTTTTGTATGGTTTTCATCGGGGACATCTAAGTTTGACTTTGGTCCAAACTCCCTTAGGGATTTTTTTAAAGAGAATGATTATTTTGATTTCTTGGAATGAAATAAGCGATTGTTATTCTATCTCAAATGTGCTAATATGTGACTTGGTATTTTTTCTTTTGTCTCCACACTTACTTTTGCATCTGTTATATTCAAAACATTATATAAAAATGTTGAATTTTACATCAATCTTCTATTTTTAAAAATCATCCTAAGCCCTTGTAACTAATACTTGTGGATTAGGAAGCAAATTTTGAGGCTATAAGCATAGGGTGATATTCCTGTCTACCTTGACTTAGCCAAGCAAGATCTGAAAATGCTTGAGTAAGATTATTTCATATCTTTTCCTCAACAATGGGTTCTTGGGAGAGATACCCAACATGATGGCCATGTTTTTGAATTCAGTGTTGTACTCTTGTACACTCTTCCCTTGCCTATGCCTAAAGTAGTGCCACCAGATCCATTGGTCCTATACATGCCCAATATGGTAGAATTGGGATTGGATGAGGATTTTGAAGTCCTCCCACCTAGTTACTGGTGAATCACCCTCCAGCCTAAATGATTCTATATGGATTTCCCACCAGGTTAAAGCATGACCCTCTAACTTAAATATAGAAAATGAAATATTTTTCTGTTCATCTATATGGTGAACACTAAAATAAAATTCTAGTTGTTGAAACCAATGATTCAGTTTTAATGCATCTATATCACCTTGGTATGGATTTATGTCCACTTTCACTTCCATATTGAATAGGGATTGTGAAGGGTTCATGGCACTCAAACTCAGCTTCTCTTTCTCAGATTATTTCCATGACTCCTTTCCTAAGTCTTATTGACCTTTCGATTTCCCATCTGATTCTATCTCTAAGTTAGAGCCTCCATCATCTCCTAATGGTCTGAGCTTTCTTACTAGAGCCACCATGAGGAGGTTCAAACTATGAATGATGTCGTAAATGTGCACTTCCAACCACTCAAATCTCTCTTCTACTGGATCTCAAGGGTTATTATGAACAGACTCATCCGTCATGACTAGGGTTTATGCAACTTATCTTTAAGTTGATTCCTGGATCCTAGAAATTCAATTCCCACAAATACCAAAAATAAAAAATTACTCTGATGCCAATATGATCTATAAAACTCCATGGATATTCCACTGGAACAGTTTTTCATATCAAATATGATAAATAATTGAAATATTTACTATTAAGGTTATTTTTCCTTTAGATTTCTAGAATATTTGATTATTGATTTTCTACTTATGCCTTAAAATAGATAAAATGTGGAAAATAGAGAACACAAATAAACACACAGACCGTCCACAAATAAACACAAGATATGACCTTGGAAACCCTTTGCGAGATAAAACTCAACAAGAAGGTGAGGTTTTTCTGTTCTCTTTTCTCTGGTATAGAAATGATGCAAGTACAAAGAAAGATGCACTCTCTATGGATTTTCCTTTGACTTATGGCATGTATGGCTACTACAAAATCTCTCCTCCTCCGTTATGATAAAAAAATACCACTCTCATATGTTTTTCTCAACTATGGAACAAGATACAATGTAAAATAATGGAGCCCCTTCTCCTCCCAGTGGGTTGGTATTCAACATAGAATGATAACCATCTAGGCATAGGTTTTTTACTTCCTCAACCCTCAATTGTGATAGGGTTTTGAACCTTATATAACCTTCTTGAAATTACATACATGGATACCCCCATATGCATGAGTAACGAGGGCTTATGTGACATCCTCTCATTCCATGGTGGTCAACATGGCATGTCAACTTGTGGGAGGAATTACTTTTGCATACTAGATCCTATTGATGCATGATATGCACCATTGGAAAGGTATCAATGTGTATAGAACCTTCAAGGGGGATTTAATAAGTTCTAGACACTATAGCCCAAAAAAATATCGTTTAATTCCTTAAAATGGCTCTAGAAGGTTTTGGACCCCAATTTTCCAAACTGGTACATGCCACTAAAATGACCCTGCAAGTTGTTTCCTCCATTTTTCTCCACTCTAAAAGCATTGATATAGATGAAAAATAGTATGATCCAATCCAGATCAAATGGGTACTTCAATATTTGGAGATTTTGTGTGTGAAAGAGATAATATGGAAACTTGATTGAACACACCTCTAGTGGTGTAACTGTTATGAACATAAATATACATATAAAATAGATATTCATAACATAATAATTAAATCTGGGATTTTCAATCCGAACCCTAGAGATGGCGGTAGCCTCCTTTGCAACTCCGCGCACCTCTTCGCGTGAGCTCGGCCCTCACCAGAGCTCGCCCCCCAGACGTCCCTCTGTTTGATGCCCGGGCAACCCCTCCAGCTCCCCATCTGGAGCTTCTCCCTCCTCTGCTCAGCCACATCCTCCGGAAGCAGCGACAGGCGCATCCTCAGCTGCCCCGGTTATTCCAGCTCTACCCTCCTTAAAGGACGCGGTCCAAGGCTGCTCCTCTGGCTTTTTTCCTGTGGTTCGTGAAGCTCCGGATCCAGTGATCCCTGTACCTTAGGAAGCGGCGGACCGCGAGGGTTTTTTTAGATCTAATGCTCTGTTTTGCAGGTTTAATGGCTACTGGCCTCGCCTGGCGGATCTGCATTCTTGGATTGCTACAGAATGGACTCCCCTCCTCGACTACGAAGCTCACGTTCGCCCCTGTGTTAAAGGTTTCTTCATATTTATTTTTGACTCCGCTAAGGATAGAGATTTGATCTTCAGTTCTGGTCCTTGGTTCTGGGGCAGGTCGGGTCTATCTCTGCAACTCTGGACCTCTTCTTTCGACCCCTCCTCAGCTTCCATCCCTACGGCCCCCGTGTGGGTAAGGCTCCCTGGTCTGCCTATTCATTTCTGGGGGGATTCTTCTCTTAGCCATATTGGAAACGCTCTTGGCAAGTTTCATAGCAGCAGTTCGGAAACCAAACCTGGCTTCACTACCTATGCTCGGATCTGTGTAGAGATGGATTTCAGTAAAGGATTCCTAGCGCAAATCACTCTTCAAGGGAAGAATTATTCTTGGACGCAGAAACTAGACTACGAGAATCTGCAGTTTAGGTGCAAAAATTGTTTTGAAACAGGGCACTTAGCCATCAAATGTCAGAAGCTCCCTGAGAAAAATAGAAACCCCAAGAATCAACGCAAAGATACATGGTGGGTCAGAGCTCTTCCTGAGCATCAAAGCATAGAACCGGCTAATGATACCTCAAGCGAGGAAGATTCAGAGATTGTTCCACAAAAAACGGAACAAGTCTCCTCTGCTCAAGAGCCACAGCCTCCTTCCCCTAAAGAGCCCAAGGGGAATGCCCAGGAAGAATCTGATCCAATCATAATGCCAGGCATTTCTCAGCCCGAACTCCAGGTCTCAAGCTGGGCCGACTTAGAAGATGAAGAAATCCCTGACTCAAATGATGAAGAAGTCCCTCCACGTCTGAAGGAAAGCCACTCTCTTCAAAGCAAAGAATGGAAGACCGTGCCAAAAAGGAAAAAACAAAAAAACTTTCAAGTCAGAAAGGATGTAATGACCCGCAGTCGAACCGGGTCACTGAAATAATGTTGAAACACAGTGTTGGAACATAAGCTGAAACAGTGCTAGAGCATATGCTGAAACACCGCTATAATTGCTGAAACAATGCTGAGTCATATGCTAAAACAATGCTGACCTATGCTGAAACAGTGACTGGAGTCTCGGCAATTAACTTTATACCAGTTCTTTTTGAAGGTGTACAGGATCTAGTTCAGTTCAAAAGTCTATAGCTATAGAAGTAGAATGGATCAGAAAGACAGGCCCGAAGAAATTCGAGGCCATTTTGTAATCGATTATGTGGCTAGACCACCCCATTAATATATTCTATAACCGTTTCTGTAAAAAAAAAACATAATAATTAATTAATAAATAAATAACTATTAATAATGAAAGGACATGACTATTGGTTAAGGGCACCCCTGCGTGGGTATATAAAGGAGACCTCATTCTCAATTGTATCCATCTCATCTATTCATATTTTATATATTATTCCTACATGGATTATTATGTTATATTCCAATTATTTTGGATAACTCTTGTGTGAGCGAACTTTGTTCGTCTCATTTGGTATTAGAGCTTCGTTTCTGATCGTGGTCATTGGTCAAATTTCGTTTCCCTTGGCAACAAAACTATTGGCTATTGGCCACAGCCAAATTTTTTAAGTTTCTCCAACCCCAAATTTTTGGAGTTTCTCCAACCCCGGGCCCTTGACTAGGAAATCCGGCCATTGGCCATTCACTATTCATAATATCTATTTGAACAATTGCTCTGCTGCCAAGAAAGTTGAAGAAACAAAAAATAAGGAAAATAAAATTACTAAAGGAATTATCAAGAAAGATAATCTCGCTGAAATTCAAAGGACAATATTGCAAATTCAAAGAACAAATCTCTATTAAAAAAACAAAACAAAACAAAACAAAACAAAGTTTTACAAAATATCATTTTGTTTCCAAACATATCAAGGAATCTTTTTGAATTATAATTTTAGTTATAGAAGAGCTAGGCACCAACCCAACGGCTTAACCGCTAATCCAAACGTATAGGTGAAATAGAGCCACTAGTGGACATTTAACTGTTGAATCTAAATGCAGTTATTTGTTGTCAATTTTAGAAATCACATGTCAGTCGCTAGTTCTGTAGCCGCCACCATACACAATCATACAATTCACATAGTCATCATATCCAGTCAGTTGCCCTGTTAAGAACCAAAGACTGAATACAAAAGCACCACAACAGATATACAAGAACAATATGCAAAATCTCATTTATTACCATCAAACCCTTAAGGTAGGGCAACACCATACAATGGATCCTATTATGGAAGGGATCCTCTCCTGTTCACTTGCCTCTTCGAGGGGGCATCCTCCTATTGAGCTA
>ML839187.1:110726-128929 GCA_009831015.1 Picea engelmannii | reverse complement strand
TTTAAGTGTGACTTCTAGTGCTAACATTTTTGGCATAGTTGTCGAGTAACGAATTGAAGTTCTTTCCCTGGGTTGTATGATAATGATACTATTGATTTTGTTGGTGTACATAAATTAGTAAAAAAAATGACTGCATAGTGCACCTTTTGACTCCAAATTTTAGTTGTGGCTCCCAAGAGAAGGCATACGAGGGCTAACCCACAATCACCTCTGGCTACACCTGAACCTAATCCAGAAAAAATTAGAAGGAAGAGAAAATCTTTGCAAGGAGCTTCCTCTTCTAAATTCTCAGGTATTTTTGGAGACCTACCTGACTCTGTTTTCCATACACAAGTTGTTGTTTCTCATGTTTCTCATTTACCTCTAACTTAAAATCCTGTAAAATCAGAATTAGAAGATTTTCCTGTAGAATACACAACTTTTTTCCCTGACTTGAAAGAAGAAAACTTGGAAAGTTTTGATTTTTTTGCATCTTTTGAAATTGTAAAGTGGTTTAGACTTGAAAGTTTGGAAGATTTCCCTTTTTTAGGTTCTCCAACTCCTCATTCATATAAATTTCATGTAACTAAAGTAGAAGGAACCTTAGTTTCTATTGAAATCCCCTCAACTCTACCCAAGTCCCAGCCAGTTTATGTTAAATCTGAATCTTCTCCACCTTATACTCCTCATTTTTCAAAACCTCTTATTATAGAGATTGCATTTTCACATGTTAAGTCACCTTCTACTTCTCCTAAAAGTTAGAGTCTTCCTTTTCCAAATCAAATGGAAGGAATTAATCCTCCTCGGAACAAAATGGATGCCATTGTATTGTTGGGTATGCACCATTAGTGCTTCCTCATTCCATGAATGCTCTCCCAGTAGGAGATTACCTTAAGTATATGCCTAAATTTATTGGAGAGGAAGATATCACTGCAGAGGAACATCTTGCTGCATTTTACAGTTATGTAGATAATTTGAATATTGAAAATGAAGATGTCTAGATGAGAGTCTTTATGCAAAGTCTAGATGGAGAATCTCGGAAGTGGTTTAGAAGATTAGATTCTGGATCAGTAGCTAGAATTGAGGCCTTAGATGATGCATTTTTAGGGCATTGGGGTGACAAAAAATACTTCTCATATTACATTAAATAATTTGGGGCTCTAAAAAGGAAAGAGGGTGAATCAGTGTCATATTTTTCAAAAAGATTTAACAAGATGTACAACAAAATTCCTATTGAGATTAAACCCATTGAAACTTATTCTAAAATAACTTATGCAAGTGATTTTCACCCCAAATTTTGTCTTTTGTTGAGAGAAATAAGGTATACAACATTGGCCCATATGCAAGATGTTTCACTAGAGGTTGAATCAAATATATTGGCAATAGATAAGTTGAGGGGAAAATCTAACAGAGATAGAAGAAAACAAAAAACAGAAGCCTCATATTCAGATGCTTCAGGGATTAATCCCCAATTTGATGAATTGACTAACTTGGTTAAGTCATTATGTGCAGAGATGGAAATATTAAAACTTGAAGGGAGACAAACAAATAGAAATCCTCAAGATTTTGGAAACATAAGTAATTTTAGAAGGTCAAATAATACACCTCAAATTCTATAGAGAGATAAGAGAAATAGAGAGAATCATAAGGTTCAAACTCCTCTACAGAACAATTTGGTTGATGTTACAAGGGAAAAACTCTCTATGGCCAAGGGTAAACCACAACAGACAGATGTGACTGCAAAAATCAACTCAATTCCAACATAAGCTATATAGACTAATGTGCAATACAAGAAAGAGGCCTACCACGATCCAACGTTTGATGATGTTCCACCATTGAGCAATTTGACCCAAAGCTTTATACCTGCAAGAATTTCTCAACAAACAAGCAAAGCGAGTATATAGTGATGATGTAAAAGGGATTAGCACATCATATAGAATAATCCATTAATAAACATTACAAACACGCCCATGGATAATAATCATATATTTGCAAGATACCAATAGGACGAGAAAGGAGTATTTCTATTAATAATTGATCAATAGAAGTGTCAACATTACAAACTTCCATGTCGGCATGGTTTGAAACCAAGAAACCAAGTTCCTTCCAACTGGATCTTGACCACTTCAATCCTCCACCAAAAGCAAGCTCATGAGAAAGAGGAAAAGAGGTCCTCTCAACAATAAGGGAAGAGCTTGGGGGATGAACACTGTGTTCAAACTTGAGGGACAAAGGGATGCAGACTCAATATGAAGTAATTTCTCCATAGTAACTTTTCTCTCAAAGTTGAATGCTTTCTCCATTTTTCCATAGCTCGAAATTGTGCTCTTATAGCCTTCAGAATGCAACTGAAGGGCCGAGTCAAAACGTTTCCAGTATATGGAAGGCCAAGGATCAGAGATCTCCTGTTGTGACATGGAAACCTGACCTCATTTTGTATTTTCTATCACAAATCCTGATATACGTGAGCTGCAGTGGAGTATCAAGCGTATACGCATCTTGTATAACTGATAGGGAGCGTATATGTGGAAAAATGTATGTTTTAGCTCTAGATTCATCAAAAAAGGGATGATAAGTCTGCATAGGGAAATGGAAAAAGGCCCTTTGTAATAGATAGCAATGGTGAGACAAATCTTTCTATAAAAAATTCCCCCTAATGTGTGAGATAAGAGGAGTATCTGCGATGGCCGAAATATATTATAAATAACCCAGAAGTGGAGTGGTAGAGAACCAACTGGATGAACTCAATTGCTCATTACATTATGTACTGACTTTGCATGCATGGCTGCCAATAATACAATGCAAATCCATGTGGAAAATATACCAAACAAGTGTTCATGGCCATGAATAGGAAAATACAAATGCGGTTATATGCCAAAATATGTCATAGTCACAAACAAGGCCCAGTGAAACCAGTCTCAAAAATCAATCTGAAGATATTTGTATACCATGGAGTACAATCTGATCTCCCATGATCACCAAAGTCAAATAGGTACTGGTCCCATGAAATGGAAGCAAAAACTCAGGAAAGATGCAACCACATAGTGATGTCTTCAAGTCTTCTACACTATCCACCAATGGTGCAAGTCTACATCATGTGAATAAATGAGTTGAGGTCGAACACGATGAGACATCGTTTGATTACCGGTCATTGAATTATATTGTTAACAAATGAGAGACAACCTACCGATAATGAAAGTAGGTATCAAGGCACTGAGTACATCTCTACAAATGTGAATAAAGGAGTTGGTGTCAAACACTTGAGAGATCCATTGATTAGGAGACATTGATGTATTCCCATCTATCAATGGAGAGAGAGCCTACCACTAATCACTACAAGCCTCAAGTTACTCATAAAACTCTAGGTCCCATATCCAAAATAAATGATTTGAAGTCGATGGAAAGAGACCTTCTTAAAGGAGAGCACTGAGGCATCTCTCATCAGTCAGTACTAGGAACAAAGCAGGAGCTTCATGATTTGGTGGAGATTGGATGAAGAACATGTTCATGAACCAATGACCCTGTGTGTCTTTCGTGTGTGCCAAATGCAAGCGGTACATGAAAAGGACCCTCTGAATAGAAGCCACTGATGAAAATTGCTGACAAAGGCGAGGAAACCACCAATAAGGCTAATGGCATCCAAGACACTGCATGAATCCCAAAATGTGAATATATGTCTTGCTATTGAACACAAGGGAAGCCACCCAGTCAACGACCAATGATGAAATGTCGATTGTTGGGTTCAAGGTGACCTACCAATGATGAAAGTAGGGCCAGGGTGCATGATAAGACCAAAGTGTCATGTGATTTTGAGACAAATTGAGGGTATGGCCGACATGCAAAGTCAAGATTTATGAGGAGTCGCCAAACAACATGGACTCAATGATGTGACAATTAGATGCAGGAGGCATCAATAACATTCTCTATAGGGACTGGAAGAGTAACCGGTCGGTAGAGAAAACTCTGTAGCATGATAAACTTCCTAAGGCCATGCTAAACCCAAAATTATGATGACACGAGGACTCAATAACTTTGTGCTCTGTTCAAAGGAAACACGACGGCTACCAATTACAATATAGTATTCCCTTCCCGCTTGTCTTTTTTTGTTTTTTCATAAGAAATCAATGCTATGATACAGAGGAGGGAACGAGTGTTGCAAGTAAGCAAAACTAGTTCCATCAGTGGAACTTACCTATGCTCAATGCAAGGAAATGCATGCGGGAGATGGGCACTCGGGGTGATGTTCCCTTCAGGGTATAGGGTGTCAAATTGTGAAGGATAAAAACAAGGCTCTGCTTGGTTGAGGATGCAAATTGCTTAGGCAACGGTTTATAACGCAAAGCGAGAACCGACTAAAGGCCCAATACAGCAAGCGAGGGCATGAGATGCAATCACAACTTAATGCCAAAAAATGTCCTTTTTTATATCTTTTAGTCTATTTGGTGTGAAAAAGTAGTAAACTTGTGCCAAATAGACATCTTTTCAAATCCAATTTACGAGTGTGAAAAATACAAGTTCACTCAACAATCTTTTCTATTTTTGATAGCGAGTCGGAAAAGAGCTTAACTAGGATTCATGATCTTTCAAATACAATTTTAATGAGTGTGAAAGGGACAAATCACTCGACGATATTTTCCGTTTTTGGATGAGTCAGAAAAGAGCTTAACTGAGACTCATTATTGGGAGTCTAATCAACATGTAAAGGGGGAGGCCAAGGCTCCCATCCCAGACTTCTTCCGAAAGTCAGTATCTTGCGGATAGTTGACAAGAGCTTGGGAACACCCAAGGTTTTCCAATTCAAGGAGGAGAAGTTTCTAACAGAGGATAAAATCTCCGTGATGGTTCAAATAATGTCTCTTAATGGAAAAGACATAGGTGGGGGAATGGGATGTCCCATCAGGTCATCCCAATTGAAAGGAACCTCGTCAGGACTTGGAGGGAGAGCATTTAGGGGAAGAATAAATATCTCTCGTTCAGAAGGGGGAGGATTTGAAATGTTGATGACATGACTGAAAGGTGCATCATTCTCTTCAGGGAGAGTAGGGTTGACCAGGGATTGCACTAGTGTGGCCACTTCTTCAATTATAGGCTGAAGAGGATGCATAGTAATGGGGGAAAGAGATGATTCACCCTTAACAAAGGGAGTGAGGTCAAGAGAAGATTGCATCGGTGGAACCACCGAGACGATCAAGGGAGAAGTGGTGTGAAGAGAAACCAAAGATGCCTCATAATCTGAAGGGCTCTTGGGTGAGCCCCACACTTCTGGTATCTCGACAGTAATCAGACACAAACAAGTAATGTGACTTCCTTCGCAAGACTTCCTGCAAAAGAATTTAGGCTTATGTCTAAGGCATCTGGGCTTCTCGATGTAACTAGCAGGGGAAAGATATTTGTCTATTGTATGATGAATAGAAGTGGGAGACATGACATGGATATGATTCGGGGAAAAAAGAACGGTGTGCCCAACATAATTGGTAGAGTTTGGGGGCAAGTTGTTGACGTAGTTTGTAGAAGAAGTCAACCCATCTCCGACATGACTGGTAGAGGTTGGCGATGGAGCACCAGTATGAATAATAGTGACTGGGATAGCAATAGATGGTGTCATTTGATTCCATGGTCCAGGGAAAGATTGATTCTGAAAAATTGCAAGCCAGGCAGAATCTTGGTATACCTCTTGCCCTAGCCCAGAAAAGTGTTGGTTCATGCCAAAATGGTCCGAAGAGTTTTGGAAGGGCATCGTCACTGAGGTATGTGAAGAGAACGAGGTAGGATAAGGATTATTCGAGTGAGCATATATGTTTCCCCCTTGTGAAGGGGTCCCATAAAGAGGGTATCCCAAATCGTAAAATTGGTTCTCTCCATATGAAAGACCTGGTGGTAATTGAGGACCTTTCATGGAAAAAGTGTTTGAAGGAACTGACATGGTGGATGAAATATACATGGGTGGGGTGTAATAAGTGGGATAGGCACCCATCTAAGTATTATCTCTTGAAAGAACATAGCTAGTATTGGATCCATAGGGGGGAAGGTTCCAACCTCCCATGGGGACACGACTCATATCAAACGAAGAACTAGGCATCGAAGCCATGGTGCCCCCGGGTCCAATGCTATTATTCACATATGTGGGCCAGGGAGAGGGTTGTACGGGGGAAGGCATATCAACAGAAAAATGGCTAGAGATCTAAGGTGCAGACTGAGCGTTGTAGTTCTACATACCATTGTAAAAAACGGAAGGGTCTATCCCCATGAAATTAGTAGGTATCATGGGGTGGGTAGCAGTGAATGAGGGAGAAAAATAAACTCCACTGTCCATAATGATGAAACCCAAAATAGACGCCTAAGGTTGACTAGTATTCAAAGAACATACAAAAAAATTCAAACAACCAATATGCATGCAAACGGGCTAAAATGGCTGAGCGGCCTCCCTCGCTAAAGAAGGTATGTCTCATCCAAGAGGGACCTGAGACTCCCCGCTAAAGTTTGGAGGTAACATAATCAGTTATAAGGGCCCTCATGGGCTTAACAACCAGTCAGTCAGATCCCCCCGGAGAGGTAATCCTCCATAAAGGTTGTTTGTTGTTCGACCCTTATCTAACTCAGGGTACAAGCAGAATAACCCATGCAAGTAACCTATGAGATACCTAAGTCAAGCAACTAATAAACCATTGTATAAACGATGCATAGGCGAGCAGTCGTAAGTTCAGATCACTGTATGGGCAGGGTAGCAAATCCCGAAACCTTGAAAGCACCGCCTCTCACAGAGGTATGGGCACTAGCAAGATCCCCAAATACGAATAAATCCACAGAAATATCTCTGACGCTAGGTGAGTATCTAGGGGTTATCCCTTCAAATAACCTCATGATTAACTCCGGTGTGAGTGGAGCCTCCTGATCTTACCGATTATACAATGGACTTCTCAACTCCCTGTCTCAGACACATATGTTGATTTAATTGCCTTGGAGAAGTTTACTCACAAAATCCTATTCCAAGGCACTAAATCCTAAGCTAGTTTGTGCACCCTAAAAATAAAATCGTGACTAATCAATTTTAGTTTAAAGTGTAAATTTTATTGGTCGTGGTTACTCAAAAAGGTATGGAAGTGAAACTCATGGTGTTATGACTCTGCCAGAAAACAAATATGGATATAATGCAAAGTCTATCTTTAACTTTTCAATGAATGATATGCTAATAAAAACAGTGCAGTCTTCAATTTCAAATCTACAATTCAGAAGTAAAATACAATCTTTCACTAAATGTGCTAAGCTAATGAAAATGTGCTAAGACAAAAATGCCAACCAATGCAAAATGCCTATTTTTTTGTATTTTCAATATTCTAAAAAGAAAATGCATGGACTGATAAGAAACTTGACATATGAATTCTACTGTGTATAAAAGCAGTAACTCAAGAAAAATACCAGGCAGCCAAGCAAACAACCCAGAAGGCAAGGACAAATTAAAAATAGAAAACAAAGAGAAAGACTATGCCCAAAAATTCAACTCCAAACAGGCTTCTTGTTATCCCAGATAATCTCAACAGACACTACAGAGACCTAAGAAGGCTCAACAATATTTAAATCCTACCCAGCAGTCACTCAACCAAGCAAACAAGCAAGGGGAAGTGGTATACACGACTGTTCAGGAGAACAGAGCACATATACGCTTCTTGTAGTGAGACAACAAGCATGTATACATGACTATCAAGGCAAAAAGGGTGTATATGCTTTAAAACAAGGCTAGGCAAGGGTAAAAGGATGAAAACTCAGACTCAGAGTGAACAGAATCTTTCAAGCAGTGATACGACAAGAAACACAAAGGAAAAAAAGAAATGCAAGAAGAAAAAGTACTTCAACCCTTAGAAGGAAGATCTCTCCCCAGTGGAGTCACCATTTCTGTTACAAGGGAAAAACTCTCTATGGCCAAGGGTAAACCACAACAGACATGTGTGACTGTAAAAATCAACTCAAATCCAACATATGCTATATAGACTAATGTGCAATATAATAAAGAGGCCTACCTTGATAAAACGTTTGATGATGTTCCACCATTGAGCACTTTGACCCAAAGCTTTATACCTACGATAAATTCTCAACAAACAAGCAAAGTGAGTATATAGTGATGATATAAAAGGGATTAGCACATCAGATAGAATAATCCATTCATAAACATTACAAACACGCCCATGGATAATAATAATATAGTTGCAAGATACCAATAGGATGAGAAATGAGTATTCTTATTAATAATTGATCAACAGAAGTGTCAACATTACAGACTTCCGTTTCGGCACGGTTTGAAACCAAGAAACCAAGTTCCTTCCAACTAGGTCTCCACCACTTCAATCATCCACCAAAAGCAAGCTCATGAGAAAGAGGCAAAGAGGTCCTCTCAACAATAAGGAAAGAGCTTGGGGGCTGAACATTGTGTTCAGACTTGAGGGACAAAGGGATGTAGGCTCAATATGAAGTAATTTATCCAGAGTAACTTTGCTCTCAAACTTGAATGCTTTCTCCCTTTTTCCATAGCTCGAAATTGTGCTCTTATAGCCTTCAGAATGCAACTGAAGGGCCGATTCAGAACGTTTCTAGTATATGGAAGGCCAAGGATCAAAGATCTCCTATCGTGACATGGAAACCTGACCTCATTTTGTATATTTTGGCACAAATCCCGATATACACAAGCTGCGGTGGAGCATCAAGCCTATACACATCTTGTATAACTGATAGGGAGCACATATGTGGAAAAATGTATGTTTTAGCTCTGGATTCATCAAAAAAGGGATGATAAGTATGCATAGGGAAATGGAAAAAGGCCCTCTGTGAAAAATAACAATGGTGAGGAAAATCTTGCTATAACATTGATGATGAAGAAGAAGGACATAATGAAGAGGCAGACCAAGAAATTCATTGTTTAGGGGATACATCTACTTTTACTCATTTGACCCAAACTGCTTATGAAGAGTCTTTAATGTGCAATCAGTTGAATGAGTTAAGTAAAGGAGAAAAAGTCAATGAATCTCAAAACAAGTATAATTCGAGATCAAAAGAAAAGGAGAGAAAACCAAGTACATCTACTCAGCCTAAAAAGTCAGATACCCCTTCCAAGGAAATAGTTGCACCAAATAAAGAAACATGAGAAATTAAAAATCAGCCCAGTATCAAGGCTCTTGTTCAATAGATAAAGGAAATTCAAAAACCCCACCCCTATTTTAATTTTTAGAATGAAATCCAGAAAATCAAGATTCTTGTCCCACTCCTAGAATTGATGAAAAATGAATATTTTAATAAGTCTATCTCAAACATGTTGCAGCCTGAATCTTATTCCCCTTCAACAGACTCAGTTATCTTGCAGGATGAGAAACATGCAGTTATATTAGGACCATTGGTAGAAGACAAAGATGACTCATCTCACCCATTTTACACTTCTTCGAATGTGCATGAGAAAATATTTCACAATTGTCTTATGGGCTCATATGCATCCCAAAACTTGATGCCTAAGGTTGTCATGGATGAATTGGGTCTAGAAATTACTAAATCATATCATGATTTGTATTCTTTTGACTCAAGAAAAGTAAAATGTCTTGGAGTTATTAAAGGTCTAGGTGTCACTCTTTTTCAAATACCTATGAAAAGCATAGTCATGGACATTGTAGTTGCAGATGTTTCTCCCAAATTTGGGATGTTTTTGTGTAGATCATGGATCAAGAGGTTAGGAGGGACTTTACAAATGGATATTTCTTATGCTACAATACCAGTCTTTAGGGGTGAGCACAAAATATTGTATAGAGAAACGTGGTTATATTATATCATAAGTGATGAGAGCAACCCAACACACCATCCCATTTATGCTATTGACAATGATTTAGGGTTTAGTATTCTTCATCTCACTGAGTTTCCTCAGTCACCATTAGAAATAAAAAATCAGTCACGAACAAGATGTTAAACAACTAGACAGGGTGTTCAAACGTGGAAGATGTTTTTTGATGGTGCATATTCCAAGGATAGTGTTGGTGATGGAGTAGTGTTCATTTATCCCTCTCAGGATATCATAACCTTGTCCTTCAAAATTTAATTTGAAACAACAAACAATATTGTTGAATAGGAAGCCTTAGTTTTGGGGCTTAGAGCTGCAAAGGACATGAAAATTGAAGAACTATCATTTTTTGGAGATGCAGAGATGATTGTGCATCAAGTCAGAAACATCTACAAAACAAAGCATCCTATACTGAAATATTATAGGAATTATGTTTGGGAGGTCATTGATAATTTCTTCTCAACCTTCAACATTTATTTTGTTCCCAGAGAGGCAAATACACTAGCTGATTCCTTAGTTATTTCTACCAGTAATTTTAAAATCCCACTACCTCCAAAGCCTAAGTATAATGTTGAGGTGAAATACAGACTTGATATACCTGATAACATCAAGCATTGAAACGTTTTTGGAAACAATAAATGATTTTTCTGCTCTTCATATTGACCAAGATTCAGATGATGATAAAAATCTGCATGCTGATAAATTTCTGAACAAGATTGCAGATCACAAAATTGTTCAGTTGCCTAGCAACCATATTCCTAAAGGACTGGTTCCTTTGGAAAGAATGTTTGATAACAATGATGTTTTTGTGAAGGTGAGTGGTTCTAAGGAAAATCCAAATATGGTAGAATGTAATCTAGGCATTGAAGAGGAACCCAAATATGTTAAATTGTCCAGTAGCTTGTTAGAAAATCAAAGGGTTGAATATATCAAATTGTTGAAATATTTTTCTCATGTTTTTACATGGAAGTATGAATACCCAGAAACTTATGATACTAGCATCATTGAGCATAGAATACCTTTGAAACATGAAACGAAACCTTTCAGACAAAAACTTAGGCAAATTAACCCCATGTTATTTCCCATTATGGAAAGAGAGGGCAAAAAATTGTTTAATGCCTAGATCATTATACCTCTGAGGTATTCTGATTGGATAGTTAATTTGGTCCTTGTTAGAAATAAGAATGGTGAGATCAGAATTTGTGTTAAGTTCGAGAAATTAAATAGGTGTTCCAGAAAAGACAACTACCCCTTCATCCAAAGAAGTCTCTTTTTTCCATGAAGGAAGGTAAGATTCTAGGACACATTGTCTCAATTGAAGGAGTAAAAATTGACCCAAATATAGTAGAGGCTATCAAAACCCTTTCTCTCCCAATGTCCAAGAAAGAAATTCAGTGTCTCTTAGGTAATATAAAAGTTTTGAGGAGATTTATATCTAACATTGTTGAGTTAGTGAAATTCATCACTCCCATGCTGATAAAAGGAAATGAGGTAAAATGGACACCAAAAAATAGGAGTTATTTTGAGCAGATAAAACAAGCACTGGTTGATGCTCCTCTTTTGATCAGTCCTGACTACTCAAAGGAATTTTTTCTTTTTTCTTTTCCCTCCAATGATACACTAGTTGTTATCCTTCTTCAGAAGAATTCAGATGGAATGGATCAACCTATCTCATTTTTCAGTAGGGCCTTGAGAGATGTTGAATTCAAATATGACATTATGGAAAAACAATCTTATGCTTTAGTCAAAGCTCTAAAGGCCTTTGGGGTATATGTTCTTCATTCAAAATTCATTGCTTATGTTCCTTCAATTTCTATGAAAGAAGATCTGATTCAACCTAATATATGGGAAAATAAGTAAGTGGATTGCTAATATTTTGGATTTTGATCTTGAGGTGAAACCCACCATGCTTGTAAAAGGTCAAGGTTTAGCTAGATTGCTAGTTGAATCCAATTGTAAGGAATTGGGAGTAAATTTCATGAGTACTAACTCTATAAATCAACAATCTGATATTCCTAACAACATCTTGAAAATAACACAAAATTGGCAGAATGCAGTTGGTACAAGGACATCATCTATTTCCTGCAAAATTTGCAGCCTCCCTCTGGACTTGAGAAGACCAAAGTAAGAGATATGAAACTTAAAACAATTAGGTGTTGTATTGTTGATCAAATTTTGTATTGGAAAGATCATTTAGGGGTTCTTTTAAGATGTTTAGATCCAGAAATGGCAAGACAAATTATGACTGAATTTCATGGGAATTTATGTGGAGGTCATCACTTCTGAAGAACTATAGCATACAAGATACTCAGAGTTAGGTATTTTTGTCCTAATTTATTCACTGATGTGTGTGCAAAGATCAGGAATTGTGACAAATGTCAGAAATTCTTAGGTAAACAATAGCTCAAAACTTTCCCTTTGAAACCATAGTGGTTTCTATCCCTTTTCAGCAGTGGGGATTAGACTTTATTGGAGAAATTCATACATCCTCAAGTGACCAAATTCGTTGGATTCTAACTTCTATAGATTACTTTACCAAATGGATCGAAGCCATTCCCACCAGGAATGCAACACAAAGTAATTATTGGCTTCTTGGAATATACTCTATCAAGGTTTGGTTGCCCAAATAAAATTGTCACTGATAATGCAACAGCTTTTAAGGTTGAGCCCCTAATGAAGTTTTGTGAAAATTTTGGTATTCAACTTATCAACTCCACTCCATATTACCCTCCGGGTAATGGATTACCATAATCCTCCAACAAAATCTTAGTGAAGATTATCATAAAATTGTTGGAATATAATAAGAATTCATGGAATTATAAGTTGAAGTTTTCCCTATGGGCAGACAAAGTAACCACCAAAAGGTCAATTGGCACCACACCATTCCAGATGGTTTACAGAACTAAAGTTTTTTTCCCTGCTCAGTTAGATTTACATGTGTCAAATTTTATTCAAGACCAAGAAGGGGAACCAGATGGCACGATCAGAAGGATGCATCAACTTGTAGAAGTACATCAAACCAGAGAGAAACTTTTTGACAAAGCACAAAGTCATGAACAAAAAATCAAAGAATTTTTTGACAAGAAGGTGAAGAAGGAATATTTTCATCTTGGATACCTGGTACTCAAATGGGATGCTCAAAAGAAAGATAAGGAAAACATGGTAAATTCAAATCCCTTTAGTTTTGTCCTTTTAAAATTTCCAAAGTTTTGCAAAATAATACTTTTAAGCTGCAAGATTTGGAAGATGTTGAAATTCTTGGTGGCCCAGTCAATGGGAATTTTGGAAAAAAATAATTTTCTAAAGCCATGGGTGGCTTCATTTCATTGTAAATGCCATTCTATTAGTTAGTTCTATTTTCTTTTAATAATGACTCCTTGCCCAATGGATACGACATAGGAACTGCATGTTCTTGGAGCCTCACGGGGAGTTCTCCATCCCCCGTGGAACCAAATTTTAGCACATAGGATGTGTTAAGGGGTCAAAATCTTTTTAAGTTTCTAGGTTTGAGTCACAGGGTCTTTAAATTTTTAGGTTTTGAATTATTTCTCATGTCAATAAATCATGTTTGATTCTTCCATGAACAATAATTTTGACTTTAGTCTATGTAAGAGACTTGGTGTCATGATAGTGTTCACCATCATGAAATAAATAGGGTTCAACATGTGTCACACCCTTGGTCTTAAAATTATCATTATCATGTGTCTTGTTTCAAAGGGATGTACAAAAGATTTCGTTATGTCATTTTCAATCGTTTGAGAGTCAAGTCAAGTGTCCAATCTACTTGCTGCAAACTCACCCAAAATTTCGCAGCGTATCAAGAAGTACCTTATGCACTAATCACACATCATTGTACTCTGGAAATGTGTCAAGGGATATCTCATTTTTTTCAGTACCTTTAATGCATCATGTTCTTCAGGTTGGTTTCAAGACACAAGTCGAACAATTTGAATGAAGCGTGTTGCCATTGTTTTGAAATATGGCATTGTGAACTGGCTATAGAAGATGAAGAGGATTGACTGCTTCCAACTAAGTCCAAGTCTAGTTCATGAGACACCAGCTGAAGTTTCAGATAAACCAGGTACCTATTTTTGTTATTGTCTATTGTCTAAGGGTTGATAGAACTGGATATAGTTGTTACATGCTTTTTTGCACTGCTAATTGTTACATGTTTTTGCGTTGATACTCTTTGCACCAATTAAATCCCATAGCATTGGTATCCTAAACACTGGAATTTTTCAAGTTTGTTATCCTAAACAATAACCTCATCCACTATAGTTTTGATGATGCTGCAAATTGTGTGATGCCAATTGTGCGCTGCAAAATGTGTGCTGCGAACCCTCTGTTTTCTGATAGACAAAACCCTCCTCAACTGAGATTCATTTAGGTCCAAGTTTTTAACCTTTCAAAATCATTTTTTCTCCTAAGATGAGGAAATTCTTGTAAGCCTGTCATAAAAACCTAGTCCAACTCGCGCTACGAACTTAACAAGTGTGTCGCAAACCCTTTGTTTTACACCGAGTTGCTTCAATTTATGCCTCTTTGCATCCTCATCCAAGTCGGATTTATGTCCTTATTTTATCATCTCCTACTTGCAGCTTTCTCATCCTCAAATTTTTGTTGTGCATAAATTATTTATTCAGGTAAACACTAAGTTGTGCCAGTTCTATTAACAAACCCTAATTTCATGTTTTATTTATATATCTGATAACAACTATTATAAGAGGGTAAAGGAGGTTTTCAAAACAATCATCATGGATAGTCAACAAGGTAAGAAGATTGACAAAGGGGGAGATATTGTCAAAGTTTAACCACATGACATGCAACTCATCAATTCTGAATCATTTTTCAAGGAAGCATTCCAGAGGATGGGATGCTTGAATTTTTGTGAGAAAATGAAAAGACGACATTGTTGGTTAACCATTTGTTGGTATTAGAATACTTTATCTACTTTGATCTCACCTTACTATTATAATTTGACCCAGTTTTAGATTTGACAAGATCCCAAAAAAATCCATCTAAAACTATCGACCCTCTTGGTAAACGAGAAGGAAACACAGTACAGAGGGTGCATTGCGCAGTTTCACCCGAGATAGTTCTATGGGTGGCTACAATGCTCAGACGCTTGTAGCCTGGGAATGAGTGGTGATATGTGATTGTACCTTGTAATCCTCATTTATTTATAAGATGTTAATTAATCAGTCGCTCTTACTCATGCATGTGGAATATTCGATCTAACTAGTTCCTTTATTCATTCATATAACATTTAATCATTAAAAACAATGGAGAGGTATAAAATTCAATCACATAAGACAAGTTTTACCGTGGTTCACCCTCTCCTGGGTTACGTCCACAAAGATCTGGATCTCAAGCTCTTTTATTATGTCTCAACAATAGATCTTGTCATGCACATTTACAGTCTTGGATCTTACAATCTCAACAGGATTTCCGATCTCTGTGAGGCTGACTAGATCGCACCAGGGTCCTCAGCCTACAATCTAACCCTCGGGCTCAAGTTGCTCGATTCTTAAATATCTCGCCAACTTACAAAAATAAGACAACCTCTACAAGATTTACAACATTCATCTCTCTCTTCTCTCTTCAGTGGGGCTCTTTCCTAGACTTCCTAGGTACCATTTATACATATTCTTGGCTCATCATCCATTACCATATTCTACAAAAACCCTAACAGTAATGTCATTAGGTCTCCCTTGCATGCGTGCATTGCATGATTCCCTCGCACGTGTTTCTTTTCATTCATGCTTTTCTCTCCAAAAATGGCCTTTTACCAAAACTAGACCTTCGTCCAACAGGCCCCCAACACTAACATGTGGCTCGTCCCGAGCCACCTAGACTATGCGTGCTTATTCAACAACACCTACTAAAGCAAGGAACTTTTCTCTAAGTTCTCTTTCTTGTGTTTGAGCCTACATGGCCTTTTCTTTGAGCACATATATCACTTATGATGTGATCTCCTCCCAAATCATTTCTGCACACCCTACCTATGTTTGCGTGATGGTCATTTTGTTGGATCATGTTGTCATTTATGCCAATGGTTTGATTGATTAATGTCATTGATTGATGTCAAGTGATTTATTGATGTCAAATGATTGATTGATTGATGATTGATGTAATATAATATGTATTGTCCTTAATGAGAATGCATAGATGAAGCTGGATCAATGAGTTGTCATTGATATGATGAAGATGGATCAATGAGTTGTCATTGATACATGATGAAGATGGATAGATGTGGTTTCATTGGTATATGATGCATTGTTGTAAAAATGTATAGATGACTCATTATTGTCTTATCATGATTGATAAGGTGCACAAATGGATGAACTCCAAAGAAGTCCCCTTATAGTGAAAGCCCTCACGGAAAGACGCTTTATGGATTGAGTTATCCTAGAAGAATGGTTGGAGGACCCATGCTCTAAATATTTTCTTATCATTATTGATAAGGTGCACAAATGGATGAACTCCAAAGTGGTCCCCTTATGGTGAAATCCCTCATGGGAAGACGCTTTGTGGATTGAGTTATCCTAGAAGAATGGTTGGAGGACTCATGCTTGTATGTGGAATAATGAGATGAAGGACATCGAATTTGTCAAGGAATATATCCTAGATGTATATTTCTTGTCATACCATTTTCAGTGGTATGTATAACATCACATAACTCCTCACAGTTAGAGAGTTATGGCCATGAGAAGTTAGAGACCCCAGGTTTGGGTAATGGACCCAAGTTTGTTTGATGGGTAACGGTATGAGTTATGATATATTTTCAGACAATACTATTTTATATGGATATTGCATGTCATTCCATTTCTGGTGGTATGTGGAACGCCACATAACTCCTCACAGTTTGAGAGTTATGGCCTTACGAAATTGGAGGACCCTCATATGTCATCTAGAAGCCCCAAAAGGTCAAAGAAGTCAAAGTGGTTTAAGAGATTTTTAAAGGATAAATAATAAAGTTAAGTGATGAGTGTATTATAATTCAAATTGAATACAAAATAAATTAGTTCAATAATAATTTTAATGGAGAAATTAGAAGTGGGTTAACCCTAAAATAAGGAAAGTCGGCCAAGTGACCTAGAAGATGTTTTTAAGGAAGCTACTTCGAGAGAATAAATAAGAGGCAAGGCTCTCTCATTTAAAACACACTTGAGCATATTGAATATATATAGGTGTCTTAGGTAACCAAGGATATCTAAATTGGAATTCTGAGTGAAGGTGAAGAAAAGAAGGCCGAAATGCAAGAAAGGATAAATTCTTTTGATGGTGCTTTCTAAGGTATGTTATTTACAGGTCATCTCACCATTTTCGTAATACATTTGTTTCTATAATGATTCAGACCATGAAATTTATATTCCATTGAGAAAACATATCCAAGTATCTGTGGTAAAAAAATCAGATTGTGGGTTGTTGTATTTTGGGAGTTACACTCTGTGGAAAATAGGGTTTGTGGCTAGTCCCAAAACTAGTCAAAAACATGTGTTTCGGGTAAAAATGTTGTAACTTCTTCATAACATATCCAAATTGAGTGATGCCAAATGTGTTGGTTAGGTTAAATTCTTTAGTATTCTATGTAACATTTTTAGATCAATTCAGAAAATATTCTGTGCGGGGCATGCTCTATAAGGTTGCTCGAATAAGACAAAATTCAGCAAGGTATGCCATTTTTGCTATAACTCATTTTCCGAGAGGTTCCAAGTAGTGAAAATTGGAGGAATTGTGTAAAACACATTGAAAAACATTGTGTATCAGTTTCATATATTTATTCATTACAGGTACAAAGTTATGATTATTTCAAGTTGGGGTTGTTGACTAATCCAAAACTAGTCATGGTTGAGACAAGCAGTTGATGAGTTAACACATACATGAGGTGTATAGTTGATGATGTTGGTACATATTGATGAGTCACTTTTGATGAGTATTTGACACATGATTGGTATATACTTGGTACATGGTTTGATGCACTTGTTTATGGTACAAGTTGACTATAGGTTGTTTGGCACAGGTTGGTCCATGGTTGATGCACTTGTTTATGTTGGCAAATTGATATCTGTTGAGGATTGTTGCCTCATATCAGTTGGTGTTGAGAATGTAAGTTGAGTCTTGCATATAGATCTGGTTCTCTTTTAGAGTTGTACTCTATTTAGTTGTTGCTGAAAAACTCCCGGATTGAAGTCCATAATAAAAAGAAACATTGTACATACATCTTGTGTTCTTTGTGTTCCTTGTGGAGATAATTTGTTGATGATATGTTTCTGATATGTATTCACATCTAAATGATTATAAATTACAGCAATGAGTAATGAGAAAATATTGAATGTTAACTAAGGAGTTTTTTTGTAAGAGGGAAGTTTTGGGAAAGAGATCCCCACACTCATTCACCCCCCCCCCCCCT
>ML839187.1:64658-76654 GCA_009831015.1 Picea engelmannii | reverse complement strand
CATAACCTCAAGCACCTAATCATTAACCATTATAACCATGAAGAATTATAAATTCTAATCCCTATAATGTGTATGCAATTAAATACTTACACATATATGCACTTGTAATATACACTATCCCTTATAATATTTATAAATCTTAATCTCTTCCATCCTTCATCCACCACTCAGGTAACCCTTATAATGATTATCCACCACTCATGTTGTTGGATCATGTTGTCATTGATGCCAATGGTTTGATTGATGTCAAGTGATTGATTGATGTCAAAGTATTGATTGATTGATGATTGATGTAATGTAATATGTATTTTCCTTGATGAGAATGCATAGATGAAGATGGATCAATGAGTTTTCATTGATATGATGAAGATGGATCAATGAGTTGTCATTGATATGATGAAGATGGATCAATGAGTTGTCATTGATACATCATGAAGATGGATCGATGTGGTTTCATTGGTATATGATGCATTGTTGGAAAAATGTATAGATGACTCATTATTGTCTTATCATGATTGATAAGGTGCACAAATGGATGAACTCCAAAGTGGTCCCCTTATGGTGAAATACCTCACGGGAAGACGCTTTGTGGATTGAGTTATCCTAGAAGAATATTTGGAGGACCCATGCTCTCATTATTGTCTTATCATGATTCATAAGGTTCACAAATGGATGAACTCCAAAGTGGTCCCCTTATGGTGAAAGCCCTCACGGGAAGACGCTTTGCGGATTGAGTTATCCTAGAAGAATGGTTGGAGGACCCATGCTTGTATGTGGAGTAATGAGATGAAGGACATTGAATTTGTTAAGGAAAATATCCTATATGTATATTTCTTGTCATTCCATTTCTGGTGATATGTAGAACGCCACATAACTCCTCACAGATAGAGAGTTATGGCCATGAGAAGCTGGAGACCCCAGGTTTGGGTAATGGACTCAAGTTTGTTTGATGGGTAACGGTATGAGTTATGATATATTTTCAGACAATACTATTCTATATGGATATTAAATTTCAAGCCATTTTGGGTGGTATGTGGAACGTCACATAACTCCTCATGGTTTGAGAGTTATGGCCTTACAAAGTTGGAGGACCCTCATATGTCATCTAGAAGCCCCAAAAGGTCAAAGTAGTCAAAGTGGTTTAAGAGATTTATAAAGGATAAATAATAAAGTGAAGTGATGAGTGTATTATAATTCAAATTGAATACAAAATAAATTATTTCAATAATAATTTTAATGGAGAAATTAGAAGTGGGTTAACCCTAAATAAGGAAAGTCGGCCAAGTGACCTAGAAGATGTTTTTAAGGAAGCTACTTGGATAGTATAAATAAGAGGAAAGGCTCTCTCATGTAACACACAGTTCAGAATATTGAATATATATAGGTGTCTAAGGTAACCAAGGATATATAGGCCGAAATTCTGAGTGAAGGTCAAGAAAAGAAGGCCGAAATGAAAGGAAGGATAAATTCTTTTGATGGTGCTTTCTAAGGTATGTTATTTACAGGTCATCTCACAATTTTCGCTATAAATGTTTTTTCTATAATGATTCAGATCATGAAATTTCTATTCCATTGAGAAAAAATATCCAAGTATCTTTGGTGAAAAATCTAGCTTGTGGTTCATTGTATTTTGGGAGTTACACTCCGTGGAAAATAGGGTGTGTGGCTAGTTCTGAAACTAGTCAAAAACGGGTGTTTCGGGTAAAAATGGTATAACTTATTCATAACAGATCCAAATTCAGTGAGACCAAATGTGTTGGTTAGGGTACAATCTGTAGTATTCTTCATAATAGTTTTAGATCAATTCATAAAATATTCTATGTGGGGCACTCTCTACAAGGTCGCTCTCTAGAATAAGCCAGAATTCAGCAAGATATGCCATTTTTGCTATAACTCCTTTTCTAAGAGGTTCCAAGTAGTGAAACTTGGAGTAATTGCATAAAAAAAACTGAAAAACATTGTGTATCATTTTCAGATCTTTATTCGTTACAGGTACAAAGTTATGATTATTTCAAGTTGGGGTTGTTGACTAATCCAAAACTAGTCATGGTTGAGACAAGCAGTTGATGAGTTGGCACATACATGAGGTGTATAGTTGATGATGTTGGTACATATTGATGAGTCATTGTTGATTATTATTTGACACGTGATTGGTATATACTTGGTACATGGTTTGATGCACTTTTTATGGTACAAGTTGATTACAGGTTGTTTGGCACAAGTTGGTGCATGGTTGATGCACTTATTTATGTTGACAGATTGATATATGTTGAGGATTGTTGCCTCATCTCAGTTGGTGCTAAGAATTTAAGTTGAGTCTTGCATATAGAGCTGGTGCTCTTTTAGATTTATACTCTATTTAGTTGTTGCTGAAAAATCCCCGGATTGAAGTCCATAATAAAAAGAAACATTGTACATACATCTTGTGTTCCTTGTGGAGATGATTTGTTGATGATATGTTGTTGATATATGTTGATGATATGTATTCACATCTAACTAATTATAAATGAAAACAATGAGTAATGAGAAAATGTTGAATGTTAACTAAGGAGTTTTTGTGTAAGAGGGAAGTTTTGGGAAAAAGATCCCCACACTCATTCAACCCCCCCCTCTAAGTGTGGTAGGTGTGTCCAACACTTCTTTGCCTCCTCTACCTGTGAAATAACCTCTGCGGCTAGCTCTTGGAGAGGTTCCATATGAGCTTGTTGGTCCTTCTTTTCTGTCTACGCAACTATTCGCTATGCTTGCATCTTCTTCATGTCTTGCAATCCTTTGAGGCACTCGGTGATCCTCATTGTTTTTTGCCTCTACTTGAGGTCCTAGATAGCTACACTTATCTTCTCCTCTTCCTGGTTGATCCGAAAATATATTTTAACAACAATGGTTGAGTTTTAAAGCATGAGTTAAATTACCATTTAGGAAATTAATGAAATAGGAAGAATTAATGAAGAAACATGGAAGCCATAAATAAATATACAGATTTGGAAATAAGCATAAAGGAACAACAAACCATAAACAACAAAGTTGATAACAGAGTTCAAAAATCTCGCCTACGTCTCTGGGCCTTTGTCTCAGTGGGTGAGGCTTTCTTATTTATATTTGAAGCTTCCAATTTACATCATAAAATTGCCAATGGATTACATAAATGAGCTAGATGAGTTCTTATATATCTCAAGAACCCATCAAAACTGACGGCACTGAAAATGGATGAATGAAGCTCCCAGAAATGGCCCACAAAGGTGCTCTCCTTAATGGCTTCCCTGCATAAAAATGGTTTTGCCTCAACAATTCATCAACATTTTCATGATTTGAACCTCTCTTAATGGATTCAAGAACCTCTGGTTTATATAGACTTGAATTTGGTAACAAACTCACAACTTCCCCCCAAGATCTGGCCTCAAAAGGGGCCCAAGATCCTCCAAAAATGACCAAAATCTCCTCAAACAGGATTAAAATCAATTAAAAATCATATAATAATGTTTAAAACCCACTTTTGGGATAATTTAGGGTGCAACCCCCGATTTCCCAGGCTCGTGGTCATGTGGACCTAGACTAGGCGTGTTGGTCCTTAGCCCCTTTGGTCCCGACCCTTGGTCGCAATCGTGGCCATATGGCTAAACGCTATACCTCCACATGGAAATTAATAGACTTTGCCCTGGTTCCTAGCGCCTTGGTCAGCAGGCTAGCTCGATCGACCGGGCACTGTCCATATACATCTGCGCTAACAATAGATCTAGGTCATATGCATGGTCGTATGGGACAAAGAATGCGTTGGGGGGTAACAACATGTAACAACTCTCGCCATTGATAGTGTAACGGTTATGTGGTCATATGAATAATGTGGAACTAGGGGCTGGGGCTAGGCCCCAACCCTTCCCTCCACCCAAATTACAACCATTTCACTTTAAATAGAATATGGCAACTAAAAGGAACATCGAGGGTAGGCTAGTAGCCCAGCCCTGCCAAGTCACTCACCCAGACCAGAGGTCGCGGGTTCAACTCCCCGGGAGTCATAAAAAATTTTCCCAAACATCCAACAGAGGGGTTCCACGTGGTGGCCCAAGACTGGGCCACATGGCACCATCACACTTTCCCATAAACCAACAACATGTCAAGAGATAATTTGACCACATCAGCCAACACTGCCCAGTCATTACACCTTCCATGTCAATCTGTTGCCACGTGTCGTATGGTTGTACGACCCTTGCCTCGTTAGCCCGTTCCATGTGTCAACCTTGCAATGGTGCCACATGTCACAATATCACTCATCCACCTATCTGTCAGCGTGTCTTCCCAGTTAGCATCCACTGCACCTACCACATCACCTGTACGGTCATACATCATGTACAGTCAGCTGCCATGTCAGCATTGTACGGACTGCACAGTCATCAATTTTTGCGTGTTTGACAAAATGAACAAATCACAATATATTTCACATATGACATGTTTTTATCCCATTCAAGTTGCATTGGGTTCATATCGATGAGGCCTATGCACACGTCCATTTTGAAGCCATTATGAGCACTTTGATTTTTAGGCCTTCCTAGACCCATTTTGGTTCCAGGATCCAATTTTGGATCACTGGTTCCAGTGTTGGACCCGTTCATCTTTTTCTAGCATTGTCCATAACTATGTTGCACCATCAAACAAGTCCACAACTACACTAAGTTGTCGTTCCATTTTCGCCACCTATCCTGCAACTTCTTGCTTCATTTGTTCCTTCACCTCCGGGGGAGTTGTAGGAATGAGTTGTTCCTGGAGAGTTTCGATCTCCTGCCTGTATTGATCAATTGTTTGTACAATATGATCGATATTATGCACTATAGTGGGATATGCTATTTGTGTGTAATTCAAGATCTTATTATAGGTTGCATCCACTCCCTACTCAAGCATATTTTTGTGATCCTTCTCTTCTTTGGTCTCAATCTTGACCTGCTCGAGAACCAATTCCAACTCCTCTTTTCTATCCTTCATTTGTTGCAACTCTGTTTCCTTTGTTCGTGCACGTGACTACACCTCCTACGCGAAACTGACTTGTAATTTTTACAATGCCTTGGTTGGTATTCGCTCCATTACCAATTGTATATGTGCCCAATCTTTTATGATTGTTTTATCTACAATCTCATCCATGCGCAACATGCTGGGTGTAATATGGAAAGTTTGGCTAGCCTGCGCTATGGTCTAGATTGCATCGTGCTCGCTTGACGTAGTCCTAGTGTTTTCCTCTAATGTTGTGGGGAATGACCATGTTCCCCTTCCCGTCCTCTACATGCCTCTGATCTGCTCTAGGACCTACTTTATGTGAGCCAACTCATCCTGAATGCGGCCTATTTGGTGTCGGGCATCTTCAAACTCCTTAGCTGCATGGTCCTGGACTCTTTCGGCCACGAGGTCAGCATCGTCCTTGGTGATTGTATACTCCGACGACTGCTTGTGCGCCTTGGCATTTTTGTGCACACCCCCAATGTGGATGATGGGCCTCTTGATATGGCCTTGTTCCTATGGGGTGGCAGTCGATAAGGTTCCTTGTGTTGTCACAACCCCTTTTTCTATTTATTTTGGTGTTGGGGTAGTGTCCTTTTGTCCAGCCTGGGTACCCTTCTTTGGAACACCCCCCTTCTTTTGTTGTGTCGGATTATGACTTGGATTTGGCTTCTTAGGCACAACTTTATCTTTGACAAGTGTCTGAACTTGCCCTGCATCAGTCTCTGTACCTATAGGCATCTCTTGAATGAGGACTAGAAATCTCCAGTCATCTTGCCAATCCCTGATTTCCATCTCTACGACTTCTTCTTTGATGAAGTATATAAGATGCAACCATTCCTAATTGGGATCCCTTATTTCTTGGATCCATACTGTGTTCCTGATTGCTTTAAATTTTTTGATGTCTCGGTATTGTGCAACCACTTCTGGATTAATTGTCCAATTATTAGCAATGCTCTCTTAGAGCTTGTTATAGTACCACGCAAATGTGCTTGCACTACTAGGCAAATATTTCAAGATGTTTACATACCATTCATCCCTCAAACACCTAGTCAATAACCCAGTGTTGGGGTCATGTTGGACAAAGGTCCAATTTTGGGAACATTTTTGGAGAGAAAAGTGTGAGGGAAAAGTAGCACGTGTGAGAGAATCATGTGAGGCACACATGCAAGGGAGACCTAACAACATTAAGTTTACAATTTTTGTAGAATATAATAATGGCTGATGAGCCAAGAATATGTATAAATAGTACCTAGGAGGTCTAGGAAAGAGTCGTGGCTGAAGCGAGAAGAGAGAGATGACGGTATTAAAGCTTGTAGAAGCTGCCTTATTTTTGTAAGATGGTGAGCTAGAGAATAATCGAGCAACTCGATATTGAGGGTTAGATCACATGCTGAGGAGAATGGTGTGATCTAGTCAGACTCACAGGGATCAGAAAGCTTGTTGAGATTGTAAGATCCAAGATTGTAAATGCGCACGGTGCGATTTATTGTTGAGACATAATAAAAGAGATTGAGAGCTAGATCTTTGTGGGCATAGCCCAGGAGAGGGTGAACTACAATAAAACTTGTGTTATGTGATTGAATTTTATACCTCTCCATCGTTGTTAATGATTATATTCTAGATGAATGAATAAAGGAACTAGTTAGATCGGTTATTCCACATGCATGAGTAAGAGTGAATGATTAATTAACATGTTAGACTAAATAAATGAAGATCACAAGGTACAACCACAGATCCCCACTCATTCCCAGGATGCAAGCGTATGAGCATTGCAGCCACCCATAGAACTATCTCGGGTGAGACTACGCAATGCACCCTATGTACTGCGTTGCCTTCTGGTTTACCAGGAGGGCCAATAGTTTTAGAGGGATTTTGTTGGGAGCTTGTCAAATATAAACCTGGGTCAACTTATAACAGTAAGGTGAGATCAGAGTAGATAAATTAATCTAATGCCAACAAATGGTTAACCAACAAACATCCTGAGGTAGCTAAATAATTGACACTCAACTTCATTGGGACTAAGACTAAGGTGGGGGTGTTGGAGTTTGAAGTCTCTAAGCAATCTATTTTTGTAGCCACAAAGATACCTGATTGTGGTGAGAAGTGGTTTAGATACATGTCTTTGAATTATTCTTTCTCCAAGGAATTCCTAAAACCTTAATATCAAGGAGACAACCTATCCAAGGGAGTGCCAAGAAGTCACATGCTGGAGTATTTTGACAAAATTTTCATAGTCATTCAAAGGTACTTAACATGTGAAGTAAGGTTCAATATGGTTTATCAATACCATATCATATTACTAATACACTTTAATGGGAAGAGTCCATGAACCTTCCCTTTTATCTTTTTCAGGAGTATTGGCAAGATGTCATATAGGGTCCAAGATAAATCCAAGCAAGTGCATACCAGTGTTTTTCACTCGGGTTTAATCAAGATGATAGTACTAGAATAGTTGAAGAAGACAAACACTGACTCGAAGGTTTTCCTATCTACATCAAGTTTTCATCCAGATATTTCTCACACACCATAGTCCAAAAGATAAACACCTACCCCTGTTGAGAAGACTGTGCACTCTGATTCAAGAAAAAAGAGGAAGATGACCAGAGGTGATAAATCCATTTAGATTACTGATAAAACAATTGAAGGTGGTCCCTCAAAAAATCTTAACAGAGAAATTTATCCTATGGCAGAACCTACACCTATGGAGATATCATCAAGTAAATTAAGGAGTTTGAAGGGTAAACAACTTGTCTTTTCCCCACATTTTGTTGCAGAAACAATCAAACCTAGAAGACCTTTCACTAGATTAGCAGCTAAACAACATGTTCCTATGGAAGAGGGTACAACAGAAGCCCCATCTTAGAAAAAGGATAAATCTTAGTCTTCCAAGCATCCCATAGAAATTATTGATATCAGCACTCCTCCTCATGAAAGTAATCCTACTTTCAAAAGACTCAGGAGGAAACTTAAGGACACACAAGATGAAAATGACAAATTGAAGAAGGAAAATCTGGAGGCCCGAATCAAGTTGAAGGATATGTTAGAATTATATGAGAAGATTATTGATAAAGAAAGATACATGGATAAGAGGTCTCTACCCCTTCATAGGCAACTTAATAATGTGTATAAACAAAAGAGAGATTTTCAAGCTAATATTAGGAGATTGAAAGCAGAGTTGCAACCCTTCAAAGAGCAGGTAGCAAAACGGAATTTGGATATATTGGCTAAGGTGGCTACTAGAAGGAGTACCAGGAAAATATCGATACATGATACTATTTCACATCAACATTATTTTTTACATGGTTCACTTTTTTCATAGAATTATAACCTGAGTAATGATTTTGGGTCTTGAGCTGAGGTTACCATATTCATATGATTTCTCCAAGGTTACGTCATGTTTCAAGAAGTGTGTAGCAGGAATTTGAAGGTTTTTCCTAACTTCTTATGTAATTTTTAAAGGTTGAAATCATTTTGGAGGTAAAAAGACACCTACATGAAAATTCTCAACACATGGACTCACTGGCACTGTGAACTGGTTGTTTTAGGACAGTCTGCAGTGCAAGTGTTGTGAACTAGGAGTTATGAAGATTTCGAAGCTGAAAGGATTTCCAGGTGTCAGGTTGAGCTCGGATAAGTATTTAGAATATTAGTTTCACATCAAAGGCCACATGCCTCGAGAAGTTGCCTGCAGTAAAACCACATGCACCAAGTTGTTAATAGTTTTTTAAATGATGCTAACATTTTCCTGGAAAATAGCATTTTGGTTACATTTATGTTGTACACCTAGTGCCATCCCTTTCTTAGGCATAGAATCCAATGAGGAAGTTAGGTGGTGAATTCTAAACACGTTTTTGGATATTTTATTATTTAAGATGCATTGTAACTCTATGAGGAGGTTTGAATGGTTAGACAATGAGGCTATTATCTTTGGTTTAAAAGTGTAACATAGTTTCTTAATGTATGTGCCAGACTCAAGAATCTTTAATAGTGAAGATCAATTTACTTTCCTACTGTCACATATGTTTCTATCTCACTTTGATGTTAGTTGTTGGTGAACTATTCATCATTATGCGTGTTTCTTACTATAGTAAATGATTTATTGTTGGTAATTCATGCAAGTATGATCAAAGTGTTCACTCTTTTTTATTAAGAAGTTCTTATTCAATGAGATTTCTTCTATATGTGTCTCAAAAGTACTTGATGTAACCTGATACATGTATTCCATTTTTCTTGCTAAGTCTTCTATCTTCCATTGATATCTTTAAACATTGATTTGAATTTATTCAAATCCTTGCTTGTTGGTGTGTATTTCATGGAGGTTTTTGTGTTGACATCATAAAATGAGTATCACTCCCATTTGCCACACATTGAAAACATTATTATTCACAATTATGATGGGAATTAGGCTTACATATACAACAGTATAGGTGTGACTTCTAGTGCTAACAGTTAGGGTTGTAAGATTGAATAGTTTGATAGGTGAGGGCACTCTCTAGGTTATGCCCTGAAATATTTCCCTAGTTGGACTTCTTCCAAGATACCACCTCCAAGCTCTCATAGCAGTCCTTCTAGGAAAATTCATGATGCTCACTCTTCGGGACACCTAGTGAAGCACTCTTCGAAAGATTCATCCATAGACAAGTTGAACGCAACCAACACAAAGGACTATCATCGCATCTTCGATGGCTTATCCACTCTTCCACAACTGGTTTTTGAGTTTCACAATGAGGTCTTCGACGTCAAATTTTTCTTAGAACTTCTTGAATATCATTTGACCCTAGCAACGAACTTCAACACTACTCAAGAAACCCCACCTTATCCTGCGACAGATGGAGCAATGGTGGCCACCCTCATTCCTCCTGGATAGAAATGAATTTGTGCTTGAAGGACATCAAGTTCATATTTTTTGGTATTGGCCATTTTAGTTTGTATATGATCATCCTGGATATAATTGTTATCAATCTCGTAGCCAGATTATGTTTTACCGATCTTGTCTTTTTTGTGTATATCGCAATGTCAAATAGTCTCTATGTCATTGAAGCCACTCGACTCTGTATATTTTTTGGTCTCATAGGAAGTATAGTCTTGAAAACTCAACTGGAGCGAAGTTGATTTCCATTCATGGCGACTCCCGCTCCAGCGAACAATGATCATTTTGTAACAGTTTTTCATGAAAGTTAGTTTATAGAATACTTACAAAAAATGTATATATTATTATTAATATGATTTTATTCCACTTCCTTCCATTCATTTTTTCACTCTAGTCATTTATTTAGATTTTTTCCCTATTCTAACATTTGTCTAATATTAATTTAACTTTGATTATTATTATTTTAATTATTTATTTGAATAAATTGTTATTTTTGACCATTTATCGCCCTTGTTCATTAATTTTTTTACTCAATCCCCTTAATTATTATATTTTATTTCATAATGACTAATTCTTTATTGCTTCTATTTATTTCCTCTATTAGCTTACTCTTTTCTAATTATCTTATAATCTTCTTTTGATCCCTTGATGGTGGGTGGAGTGTCCACTTGAAATTTTGGGACATTTCTAAACTCCAATATGGTTCATATCCAAAAGGTTTTCCACAATCCTAGTAAACTCTTCGTTGTGGACTAGTGGGTCTCACCTAGGGGGATTCTAACTAGACACCTATTGGCATAGACCTAGCAAATGTCTAGTAGTGTTTGTGATAACAAGTTGATCTAACCCCTTCGGCTTATTATATTAAGAATTATTGAATGTTAATAATTATAAATTCATTAATAATGAAATTAATTATTACTTATTACTTATTAATAAACTTTATTATAATTAATTGTTTTCATTTCCGCATCTATTTTTAATCATCGTGTGTCCAATCTATGTACTAATATTGAATCAATTTCACAACATAATAAGAAAAAAAAACATGTATATATAGGAACAATTATAAAAATTTCAATTCAAATTGGAAAATATTTTTTTGTTTTATTTTTAACAATTGGTCTAATAATACAACAATATCTAAATAAATATACAAAAATATAAGTAAAATGATCTCAATCATATACTTTGATTGATATATTGTAATTACCCTCCTCGTCCATTGAACCCTGCCTCCTTGCCCTCCTCATCCTCCTCGACCTCCTCATCCTCACTTTGTAAGATCATAATAAAAGAACACAAGTTCAATTAAATAAACAATTATAATGTTTATAGACATAATACAATGGATGTAAGTTTAAAAATTGTTAATGTCCTATGATTCCTCTAAACCCCCATCCTCATTGGTTTCAAACAACATATTAAAATAAAAGTTTGGTTAATTAAAGAAATATAACTAGTAATACATAATTAACAATTTATCAAGGCATGGGATCTATATTTGCCACCATTTGTTTCGGTGTTAGAGGGTCCACTCATCATAGTACATTCTTACTTGTGATATTTTCCTCCTCCTTTAATTTCTTGAGAATCCCTTTTCGTACCTTTTTTATCAACATCTATTGGTCTTCTATTATTTGTTGTTTCTGATTTAGGGGATTTTTTATTATTTTCCTACATTTGCTTAGTACCATAGAAAATGAAAACAATCATACACATCATTGAAGAGACAATAAAATTTAAAAAGGGTAAAGGACTACAAAAATGAGTGAATAAATAGAAGAGTAATTTGAATTTCACATGATGTGTGATCTCCCCCTCATAGTCTCTATTATTCTCTTCATTACCCATAATGTCACTAAATTGAGTGGTTGGGTACCTTTCATAAAGATGTTGCAATGCATTTTTCTTGATTCTAGTACTAATATTGTTCGATTTTTTGTGATATACTTCAAAAAACTCCCTAATGATAGTTGTTGGATTACTGAGAGGGGGGGTGAATCAGTAATAACGTAATTATAATTCTTTTTCTTCAAATGTTATATCAATGTAGAATTATTATCCAATAATGAGCAGTAATAAATAAACAATCACACACATACACAGTACTCCAGTGTTTTACGTGGAAACCCAAATC
>ML839187.1:32495-44772 GCA_009831015.1 Picea engelmannii | reverse complement strand
ACCGCAATCGAGCTTTTACCTGACACTGCTCCAATGGAGCAGCGCTTGCTGAACTTGGAGTCTCTGGATGAGGATCGTCGATCCTCATTACAGAACAACGAGGCAGCTAAAAAACGATCCAAGGCTACCTTTGATCGCCATGTTAACCTTCGATCATTTTGCGAAGGTGACCTTGTCCTCGCCTATGATATGCTCATGATACCTTTGGCCACGGAAAATTAAAATCACTTTGGCATGGCCCTTACATCATCCAACATTGCCTCACCAAAGGCGCATACATCCTGGCCTCCCCCGAAGGCCTCTCGCTCAAAGAACCCATCAATGGGTTATACCTCAAGAAATTTTATGCTTAAACGTAGTCAAGCTACTTTAGGTTCTTTTTCTTTTCTAGCGTTTTTAATCTTTTTTCTCCCTCATCTAAAACTATCCTTTGTGCTATTGACAGATGACTCCTCCACCGGCTTACCAAATTGGTTACGCCGACGGCGCCAACCGTTGGACACAAAATCTCGCTTCGGCTGCTTGGGCTCTCTACACCCCTTCACATGAAATACTACATTCCAACGGCATCTGTTTAGGACCAGCAACCAATAACCAAGCTGAATACACTGTTGTCATTGGCCTCTTGACTGACGCCCAGCATCATCATATTCGTCACCTTAGCGTTTTTCTCGACTCTCAACTGGTCGTTCTCCAACTCAACAATGTGTACCGTGTACTCAATCCGTGCCTCTTTCGCAAATACCTGCAGGTTAGATTATTATCTCGACATTTTGATTCCATTACATTTACACATATTCCAAGAGAATTGAATCAAACAACAGATGACATAGCTAACATAGTGCTAGATTGGCATATATCACATCAAAGCTACACATACATAAACATCTCATATATCCTGTCACAACATATAGATAGAATCAACATCATCAACATCAACACAAAAAACACATGTAAACCACATTTGGATCCCAAAAAAGGTGTATACTCATATATATATCAAGGCCTCCCCGGCCATCTGAATGTCTACATACAAAAAAAATACATCGGCCCTCCGGCCCATGCCACATCTTGGTACAAAAATCATCTCACCAGCCTATCAAAACAGTATACAAAATACATGATACAATCAGGGTGCCTCTATCGCACCCCCAGTTGCCCCTCCCTTAGGAGGAGGTGGTGGCCCACCCCTACCTGCCCCAGGCAGTGGTGGTGGCGCACCTGCAGGACCCTCCTGCCCCAGCGGCAGGTGTCCATTGGTCATGGCGGCAAGCACAGCTGCTCGTTGCACGATTGACCGCCATGGTGGCAGTAACCCTATGCACTGCTCCAGGAACTCCTCATCCTGGATGCGGATCCACATTCCCTCAGGCACGTCCCGAAATACCATCTCCAGACGACAGCGTACATCATCATCACCTCCGGCCACCGCCGGAGGAGCGTGTGATGGCCCCGCACCAAGGTCATCAAATCGACGCCTCCTCGTCGGTCTCTCTGGCTCTACAGGCTGTCCCACAGCCTCATCCCGTCTGCGCCTCTCTCCATGTGGAGGTCTCCCCGGCTCTCACTGAACCGGCGCTCGATATAACTCCACCTCGTGCCCGCGAGGTGCCAAATCTTCACATACACAAAGCAACAAACAAACAGATCATATCAGTGTCTATACATCATACATATGAACTGGTGTATCAAACTCACAGCATAAATCAAGACATACAAATACACAGCATACCTCGGTGGTCGAACACCTCCCCAGGAGGCAACACCATGTCCGGGTCCCCCCGGAAATCCACCCCAGCATAGGGGTACTGCAATATGACCTGCGGCATCTGCCGCCATATCTACGCCACCTGCGCAGTAAAATAATGTTTGCCTTCACCACCACCGTGGCGAACCAAAATCGTGGACCACCGCCTCAGTCGAGGCTCTCGCGCCCCAGGCGCCTCCAGAAGAACCCGCGAGCGCAGCATCGACACCCTCTCCAAAAAATAGGCTACCAGGATGGAGCCAAAAGAAAACTCCCCGGTGCCTGTGGACTGACAACGGTCCAGCTGCGCGATCATCCACGCATGCAGGTTCAGACCCCAGGCAAACCGCTCACGGCCCGCCACCACCCTCTCCATCAAGAAAAGCTCACCACCACTGATCTGGTGGGTCGCCAGTGACCCGTACACTCGAATAATCATCGCTGCTAGGAAACGATGCAGCAGGGCATCTATCCCACTGATACTCACTGCCGTCCCAGCCATGTAGCGCTCGCCTGAGAAATATCGCTCGACGACAGTACGCAGATGAGTGTCCCTTGGCAGCACAGGCTCTGCCGGCAACGGTGTTCCCCGGAAGGGGAGCCCCGTCAAAAAGTATATATCCTCCACCGCAGTGAAGGGGATCTGCTCTCCTCACACGAGGAAGTAGTGATGATATGGGCACCACATCTGGAGCAGAAACTGGAGTAAATACTCATGTGCCCGTATCAACGGGCACTCAAAGAACTTTAGCAACCCACTGGTTGCTAAAGCTGCTCGAACTGCAGGCCCTGCATTGGCCACAGCATCTCGTAACTGTGACCAGTCCCGCTCACTCCACCGCACATCCATGGTCACTGCTAGCCACCTGCACACAATCCAAAGTCCTATATTAGCTTAGGCAACCATCCAATACATCAAAAAGGCTCATTTTTTTACACTGAAACCTTGCCTCAAAAGCGTGGTTTTACCACCCACAGGCATGCACACATGCGCACCTGTTCACTTTACAGGCGTGCACGTATGTGCGCCTGTTTTTCCCACAGGCACGCTTGTGAGCGCGCCTGTTCACAATACAGGCGCACGCTAGGGCACGCTTGTCAAACCCACAGGCACGCTCTGGAGTGCGCCTGTTCACCCCACAGGCGCGCACTCATGCGCGCCTGTTTACCCCACAGGCACGCCCCTAGGGCGCGCCTTAAATTCCTACTCACGCACACGAATGCGCACTTATTCAGGTTACAAGTGCGCACGCATACGCGCCTTCCACTGAGTCGCCTGCACATGTGGGCCCACACCCTATCAAAAAAAACCCCAAAACCCCTGTACGACCCCCCGTACCTACCCTGCCCAAAAATTGGAAACCGATTTCTATGCAGGAGGATTAGACCACTAACTTGAAATTCGCACACCATCAATCGAATATCTCGTGCTATCGGAATCACTCAATCTCCTCTGAATCTGCTCGGAAACTCACTGTAGTAGCAGGTACAAATGAGGTGGCAATATGGGCCCTACAGCTATATATAGGCCTTTTGCCAAACTTCCACTCACCATTCCGGGAGCCCACGGCGTCCATTTTTCGAACCGTCTTCAGCCACGGGATCAGCATCCCGCCACCTACATCATGGCTGGCCTTGGGCCACTTTTCATCCTGAGCCCCCGGAGCACCTTTTTTTTTTTTTCATATCATGGCCAGGTACGCACGCGCATTGTCACATTTATCTAATACATCTTCATATTTGTTATTATCTTCTAATATTGTTCACTTTGTGTATTTGGTTGTTTTGTGTGCAGGTACTTGATCATCATCTCTTCACATCATTCCTTCAGGTATATACTCAGCACTAGCATGTAGTCTCTCCCGCTGTATTGCATTTACATTCCTAGTCACACCCCTTGATTTTGGCCTTTAGGATACCCACTTCCGGCTCTGCAGTACTCGCACCTCCATTTGCATTTTTGGTACTGGTACCCGGTAGTTTTCTTACCCACATGAGTTGTCTCATTCATAGCACCTTTTTGCACTTTTGACACTCATGTTGTTCTTCATTACCCTTTAGGGATGGGAGTCCCGGTAGTCTTTCATCATGTTGTGAATTAACCACATACTTCTTCTCCTCATTTTGCTAGCTTCCCATATGGACTCCCAGCACATCGCTTTCTGGTTATGTTCTTTTTTACCTGCACCTCCACAGGATCATGAACCCACCATTTCATCCACCATCAGTTTTCCCATCTACGAACCTATCTTCATTTCACCTACCTCATACAGAAACTCGCCAATGGGGTCCCCACCCTTCATCAGTTTTCCCAGAAATTTCTTCCCTACCTGGGGCACTCATTTCACACTGGGGCACCCGTTTCTGTATTTTGTACATCTTTCCCACATTTATTCATTATTTCTTGTACAAACACCTTTATTTTTCCATTATTTACTTTTGTCGTCACCGTTGGCGACCTGCTTTCCTTTTGGCCACACGCAACCCATGTCACCCTTGGTTGGAGCATTACTTCTCATTTACCCCCACCGACATCGTCTATATCTTCAGAGTACTACCCAGACCACTTACCTATACCCTCTGAATTTGCTCACCTTGTCCCGCCTCTGGCACAAATTATCCTTGGTCTTGGCGTCCCCCTAACACTCGACCTTGTCACACGATTGCGGCCACTGTTTGTCTCATACATTCTCCAACCAAGGGCAGTCTTGAGTCTTCCCACTTCTTGACTTCGTCCATATACCTCTGTCACTTCCTCACCACAGTAGATTCTGTGAAGCCCTTTGCTTCTGGGAGTCGCGTCCCCCTTTTTTTCGACATCAGCACAATTTTCCAGAAGGGCGACAGTATCTTGATTCTCATTTTCCATTTAATGAGAGATCTCGGATGGCACAGGGGGAAACACCATTACTCCCTAATGTCATTGACCCCCATAACATTCGACGCCAACACTTTCTCATGTTGCGATGGGTCTTACTTTGCGACTATTGATGTTTTTATTATCAGTTGTCGAAGACCTCTGAACTTGGTAGGGCCACCAATGCCCACATCACCATCGATGTTTATTTCCGTGAACATTACCTATGGTTCAGAGTATGTTCCTTTGTAGAATTGTCTTCTGCCTTTATCATTCCACCCCCGAGGGCGCTGCAGTTTTCTACACCAACATTTCCGTCATCTTCTTTCAGAGTTACATCATACGAGCACGGGGCATGCCCGCCTCGTTTGTACACAGTTGTATATTGTTACGCACCTTGTAGAAGGTCGGGTTCTACAGGTTCCTTTCTTCTCCAAAGGATTGCTCTACACGGTCCCACTCTTGCTCTCCCTTACAACACCATTCTCAGTAAAAGAAACATTGATGGATTTCGGCTATACTTATGCTCCTAACCTCATCCATCAGGGGGCATCTGTTATCACTGAAATTTCGTCCGCACATGGCGACAAGAACTCTGCATCGTCAAAACAGGACTGAAGTCATTCATGGCACAGGATTAATTCCACAGCATTCCAAAAGGGTCAAAAACTATACCAAGTGACCAAAAATCAGAGGGCGCTTTACAAAACCTGGGTTCGCGCGCATATGCGCGGAACATCATCGTACATTGCGCGCATGCGCGCACGATGCACCTCTGTTGGGTGAAAAACCTGCGCCCCTGCTAAACGGCACATTTATTGAAATTGGTCGGCCTCCCAACCACTAATGGATCAACTCCCAAGTCGATTTGACACCAAATCTGAGCTTAATCCTCATGGTGGGCTGGTCAAAGACCTAATTGAGCCCTAAAGAGCCCCTTTTCACATTCCAAAGAGGTCACATAATAACCCAATGCTAGGATATAAAAAGCCATGAATAACCACCATTTTCTCAAGGAATTCTATGTATTGTTATGATGCTAAGATTGCTAAGGACTCATTCTTTGGAAATAAACATCATAAGCTGCATTTCATAGAGCTATTCACCCCTCTCTTGAGTCAATAAGCTACGAGTTCTTTCACCCACATTTTCATCTTTTCATTGAAAGGAGAGCAAACTTGTGAGGGCCTCAAGAGCCTTCCATTGGAGAAAGAAGGGACCCAAGTCCCCTCTCTCCATTGTGTCTTTGGATTTCATCAATAGATCAACTTATACATTGGTGATATTGGTCCATTTGTATTTATTTTTCATTTTTTGTGATATGCTCATAGTTTCATTTTGTTTTAGTTTAATTCTTGTTTATAACTTTGTTGTTTTCTTTCTAACCTTTTACTCTACAGTTGTCATGCCTAGCAGAGCCCAACTGGGCATGTAAGCACCCTCGATTTTCTCACCAAGTGACGAATTGGGTGCAAACAATTACTTTGACCTTTTGGGGCTTCTAGATGACATATGAGGGTCCTCCAACTTCGTAAGGCCATAACTCTCAAACCGCGAGGAGTTATGTGACATTCTACATACCAACAGAAATGGAATGACATGTACTATCCATATAGAATAGTATTATCTAAAAATA
Organism: Picea engelmannii; assembly: GCA_009831015.1. Taxonomy (NCBI): domain Eukaryota; kingdom Viridiplantae; phylum Streptophyta; class Pinopsida; order Pinales; family Pinaceae; genus Picea; species Picea engelmannii. The sequence goes on along the minus strand of ML839187.1, from coordinate 38,532 downwards.
TATCATAACTCATACTGTTACCCATCAAAAAAACTTGGGTCCATTACCCAAACCTGGGGCCTCCAACTTCTCATGGCCATAACTCTCTAACCGTGAGGAATTATGTGACGTTCCACATACCCCCAGAAATGAAATGACAAGAACTATCCATCGAGGATATTTTCCTTGAAAAATTCACTTTCCTTCATTTCATTATTCCACAATTAATCATGGGTTCTCTTACTCCACAAAGCGTCTTCCCATGAGGGCTTTCACCATAAGGGGACCACTTTGGAGTTCATCCATATTTACTTCTTATCAACCATGACAAAAGAATAATGAGTAATATTTACATCAAACACTATTGGGTCCATTACCCAAACTTTTGTGTTATGGGTCTTTCTTCAAGGGTTGACATCAATGGCAACCAACCTTAATCAACAATCTCCCCCTTTGGCATTGATGGCAACCATCTGATGAAACATTGAAATCATATCACTCATGATCCCTCTGAAACCATGCCTCTGTCCTCTGAATCTGATAAATCTGATCCTCCTGGAACCATGCCTCTTTCTTCTGCATCTAATAAATCTTTCCCCCTTTGTCATCAATGGCAAAGGTATCTTTCCATCCGGGGCTACTCCCCCTGACAGATTGTCCTCTTATGGTGCTTCCTCATGTACATCTAAGACATATAGGATAAGAATTCAAAAAGAATTCATTTTTGGAGTAGAAATAACTCCAAGTCTTTGGTGAAGATATTCAAAGGCTTCCCATGGAAGTGGTTTTGTAAAGATGTATGCCACTTGTTCTTTTGTGTCCACATACTCAACTCTGATGTTCTTTTCTGCAACCTATTCCCGTAGAAAGTGATACTTGATTGGAATGTGCTTAGTCTTGGAGTGCATCACCGGGTTTTTTGAGATACTGATGGCACTTGTATTATCACAATATATTGGAATAGTCTCATCATACTCAACCTGTATATATGTCAAAGTTTTTTTCATCCAAAGAACCTGTGTACAACATGTTGCTATTGCAATATACTCTGCCTCGACTGTAGATAGAGATATGAATGATTGTTTCTTTCTTATCCATGATACCAAACACTCACCTAAGTAGAACGTTTATCCACTGGTGCTTCGTCAGTCATCAATACAACCTACCCAATCTGCATTTGTGTAGGCCATAAGTGATAGATATTTTCCTTTTGGATACCATAATCCAAACTCTTTTATTCCTTTGAGATATCTGAAGATCCTCTTTACTACTAATACATGTGATTCCTTTGGTGTTGCTTGAAATTGTGCCACCTGTTCAACTACCTGCATTACATCTGGTCTGGATGTTGTTACATATAGTAGGCTGCCAATCATTGACCTATATTGCCTCTGATCTGTAGACTTTGAATCATCATATTTGCTCAACTTACAACTGGTTTGCATGGGAGTGATAATTGGTTTGCAATCTTCCATTCTAAACCTCTTTAGCATTTCTCTGATATACTTGGTTTGAGAAATAAAAATTCCTTGGTTGCTTTGACGTATCTGAAGTCGCAGAAAGAAGGATAGTTCTCCAAGTAATGACATTTCAAATTCACTATGCATGTCTTTTGCAAATTTATGGCTTAACCTGTCATCATCACTACCAAAAATAACATCATCAACATAAACTTCAATTAATAAAATATTACCTTGACTTACCTTGATGTAGAGATTTAGACCATACAAGGCCTCTAGGAGCCTGTTTTAGACCATACAAGGCCTTCATTAATTTACACACATAGTCTGTGTTCTCTGACAACTGAAATCCTTCTGGTTGTTCAATGTAGACTTCTTCTTCAAGTTCCCCATTCAGAAAAGATGATTTTACGTCCATCTAATATACTTTAACATTTTTGGTGCATGCATACACTAAAAGCAAACGGATTGCTTCCATTCTGGCAACTGGGGCATATGTCTCTTCAAAGTCGATTCCTTCAATCTGTGCATATCCTTTACATACCAATCTATCTTTGTTTCTTGTAACATGTCCATCTTCATTCAATTTGTTCCTGAAAACCCATTTTGTGGCAATCACATTCTTATTCTTTGGTCTTGGAACCAATTCCCAAGTGTCATTTTTCTCTATTTGATCCAATTCTTCATACATGGCCTTATTCCAAAATTCATCCTTGTTGGCTTTGTAATGACCCTTTCCTTATTTCTATGCATAATTTCATAAATAAACCTAAACATTGGCTAAATTATAATTAATTATTATATAACCTTAATTGATTATAAGTTATTAATTAATTATTTTGATTATACTTAACTGAAGTATGATTAACTCCTTGATTAAGGGTTAATGAAGGAGTAATTATTAATTGAGACATTAAATGATTTAGTATTAGACTAATGGTTAGTGATTAATTAATTATTAAATAAAGTAATTGATTAACTATGTAATAAAMTAATGAGGGAAAATAAAATAAAAAAACATAAATAAGGTTAAATGGGTTACGTATCCCATGAGGGATAACGTAACCCATACGTTAAAGGGAATACTTAAAAGAGGATAAGACCATTAATAAAGAACTAAATGAAGGGATAAGGTTTTAATGAATGGATAAGGTGGTTGGTAGGGAGTAAAGGTTCGGGGGGCGGTGATGGAGGCATAAGGGAAGGAGGAGGATTCATTTGGGGGGGATTCTTTCAGGCAGTCTACGAGAGGATATTTTGGGAGCTTTGAGACAGAGTTAGAACAGTGGATTTTACAGTGCACACCGGGGCTGAGGGGTTTTGGGCTCGGAGGGCTAGGACGTCCATAGATGTCCTAGGGCCAGGCGTACTGGTCGGCAGGGTGGTGGTTTTGGGGTGTTCAAGCGAAGGTTCAAGCAAAGATTCAAGCTGTTGCAGATAGTAGCATCAGTGACAGGTATTTAAACTCAAAATTGTGAAGTGTTTACTTAAATTTAACCTATTATGCAAACTGTTATGTAGATTTAATTTGTTAGGCAAATCGTTTTGGAAAATGTTATTCTATTTATCAAAATCTGGGAATGAATATGCGTGAGTAAGCAAATTTTTAGTAAGTTTCAAAAATTTCCACTCTGTTTTAATTTATGGTAGCTTAAATGAAATCATAGTCACTACATCTGGTATCAGAGCAGAGTTGGAATACTGGGCCTAAAGGGCCAAAAACTCCAAGCCCAAATTGCCCTCCGCTCAACCTGCAAACAACTCCAAGCCTTAGCTCCAGTCATGCCTGCAAATCAAACAAAACGCACTATTAATTGAGTGTATAAACAAAGCTATATATATAGATATAAATGAAATAAGAAATGAAAATGTAAAAATGTTACATTAACACACGAAATGCTTAATGCCTTCTGTATAGAAGTAACATTTGCCTTCCAACAATGCAATTTCCTTCTCTGTTGGGAACATTGTCAGCTTTGCTATCTCCCTGAGTTTCAGCTTCAAATCTGTCTAATTGCAAGTACATGGACATTGTGGCTATGCAACTTTTATTTAAAGAAATCTTCATTAATCTTATAAATCCTAAAGCCAAAAAAAATCTAGCTGAAACGTGCCAAGCAATGGTGTATTCTTTAATGTTTCCAAATAGTTTTCTCTGAGATTGCTTCCTCACAATCTGCCACGCTTCGCTTGCAGTTGCACATTGCAGTGATTGCACATATATCATTTGCAGCTTTAATAATAAGGAAACTACATCTTCCAAATGACTGCAATTTGGACATAGAGACTTTTATGATTTGCATGTGTACATATGATTCTATAAAGTGAATATTATAAAGGACCATCTTTAGTGAAAAAAAAAAAAAAAGGCAAAAGCAGAGCCACTTGCAAATTGGTTCCATGAATGCTTGAAAATCATATTATAAACACAAACACATAAAAATGGACAAATACAGAAAAGTATGCGCTTGACAAAACAAATGGCATGCAGTAAAGAAGGATTCGAATATTCTTCCTCTGTAATAACATTTCTTTAAGTTCTCCAATGTACTTCAAACAAGAGTAGAAGAGATACTCTTATTTAGGCTCTACAGCTCCCAACACGGTCAGAATATCTCTAGCACGAGCCGCTCCAGGTCCAGAACTAGTAGAACCAGCAGATGTTGAAACAGGTTCAATCGATTCTGTTGATTCTGCACACTTTAGTAGATTTATAATGAAATAAAATGCCTATTATTGAAATCAAATGAATTGAAACAAAACTATTAACAGAATCCTACACGCACCTATCCGCAAACCTGCACCTATCCGCAAAAAAATATATATATATAAATTTTAACCAGAAGCATGAGTATTGGCGAGAACCAATCTCCATATCCAGAAGCTATCGAACATTTTGCTATCAACGCAACCGACGGTTAACAACATCATACAATTCAACGCCGAAGCACTAATGCCAAACACAGGTGGGTACCCTCAGGCTCACCAACGCACGAACAGCAAACACAAACCAAAGTCAGCGCGCAACATCAATTAAAACCCTGAAGGCCTAAGCTCATACAATACTCAAGCAAGAACACCGAGCTCCTAGCTCTTGAGCTAGCACGCAACAGGACACAATACAGTAGCTGGAACATCAAGCAGCAGAGGGCATCATTACGCGCACGCAAAGCCAACACCAAACCCCAAAGCCCAGCCATCGGGCTCATTTCATAGCAAACGCACAACATTGTTAGCACAACACTGTTAGCACCAAATAAATAGCATAACATTTAGCTTCATAATAGATACATATATAACTGACACGCTACGCAATACTGGTCGAACAGGCACGCTACGCGTTACAGGGCGAACTAAAACGAGGCCGAGAGAACCCTAGAGCTGCTGGTCCAAATCGGGGCTTGACGAAATAACCTCCTGGTATGTACAGCCAGCCTGGTATGTACTAAAACACCCACGCAATAAACAAAAAAAATTCCAAATTATCTTTCATCGAACGCTCTCCTCAGCGCGCGACACCAACAGCCAACACCACGCCAAGCTACAGCAAACACAAAGACATAAAACAGCACAGCACAGCCTCCATTCGCCTCACGCCTCCCTGCACAGCAAATGAAGGAGCAAATGAGAGATTTAGGGTTCGTTTAGGGTTTAAAGAGATGGCGAATATTTTAATCACGGAAATGGGAGAGAGAGACACGTGGGCTGCATGCAGCCCACGTTGCCAACTTAGCCACTTCATTTAAATTCAAAATTGCGTTTAAATGGGTATTTGTTTAGTGTTATACTAGGTTACATATTTGTTAATGTTAAATTCTTTTATTTTTTTTTAATTTTATTTAATTTTATTTTTTATATATATATATTTTTTTTATATTTTAATATGTATAGTTTATAAGCACTCATTTAATATTATATATTTTAATGTTATATACTAATTTTGAAATAAGTTTTTTTTTATGGTAAAATTTATAAACCCTAATTTAATAATATATATAAAGTAAATTGTAATTAAGTATGATTAATGATTAATTGATAGGATTAATGATTAATTATAGGATTAATGATATTATATGATTAATGGTTATTAAAAGTGATTATTATAAGTATTAATGAAGTTAAAAAAAAAAAAAGGATTTGAGGTTTTCTCACCGGTCCCAACTCAATAAATCATTGACAACACGGCCACTAAACACCATAGTGATGGCCTGAAGGCTTGAGATTAAGTCACAAAGGAAATACTCAAACTGAGTGTCGAGGAAGGATCTCGCTAATTGATAGTTTAAATAGAGTTAATCAGTTAGACCCACACTGAACTCAAGGTTGTTACCTCTAAGGCTCACTAAGGTTGTTTTCTCTTCCAGGACCGATTGACTGAAAGGGGTTTCACCTTCTTTCGAATGATTTCAAAAGGCTGGCGCAATATTGGAGCTGACCAATGAGAGACCATATTGAAATTTATGGCAGGCGCAGTAGTGGAGTGAACTGGCGTATTCGTCAGGAGCGTAAGCCTAGGAATTCGCGAGAGAGGTGCATGGCTAATGTAGCTATAGGTCAGAAAACCAATAGTTGTTTCGTAGGGACCACGAAACGAAGCT
>ML839187.1:0-26647 GCA_009831015.1 Picea engelmannii | reverse complement strand
GGCCTGAAAACCTGATTCTTCAGTCTTCTACTCCAAATACGCTTTGTAATTCACCCTCCATGGTTTCTCCAACTCCAATCTCTTCTTCCCTGCTCTCTACTTGTTGTTCATGCAAAAACATTGATTGTCCAAAATTGTTGTAATTGCACATACACATTTCCTCTCTTTGGTTTACTTGCTTGAATTACACTCTTCCCAAAACTAATTGTTCTCAGCCCCCATTCTTCCAATAACTATGGGATGTGACTTCTCACACCCACCCTCTTACACATATTCAATGATTGTCTTTGGGGACACTCAATTGGAAATTAGAAGGTTCATATACCAATAGTAGTTTTACGAAGTGGGTTGAATTAATAGACATGGGTAATTCCCCCTTGGACCCCTCTTAGAAATTCTCTTATACCCTTCCATATCTTGTGGATTAATCAACCCCCCATCTTTTTCCATGTCCCCTAGCAGCTGACATCAGATTTTGTTTATTAAAATTCAGAAATATAATTCCCATATACATCACTTGGTCATAGCCACACATTATATCTATATTAAGCATTAATTAAATTGGGGATCATAGTGGGGACATTACATTCCCCCTCCCCTACAATTGTGTGTCATTATTGGTGCACACGCACACACTACACACACATCACAATACTAAGAAATAAAGTTATTCAATTTCACAACCCTATCAATAGTTCCAACCAAAATATCATAATCCTCTCAACCCTTTGACCCAAGGAATGTACCCCCTTCACTATTCTCAATCGATCAGATTGTACCATTCATTTTCCAGGGACCCCAATGTAGGTTGGCTAGGACTCTAAGATGTGGTTCTGAAACTCTATCTGCTCAAAATGGAGTCTTGCATTCTTATATTTTGTTTTCTTCAAAATTGACAAAAAATTGTGGGAATTCCTTTCGTATAGTTTCTTCATGCTCCCATGTTACGTCTTCAAGACCATATCAGGTCATTGAACCTTTATTGGCCTTATGGATATGTTCCTAATCACTTTGAATTTCCCATTCAAAGTGCATATTGGTTCCACCTGGAAATCCCCTTCCTGTTCCACCTAGATCACAATCCAATTAATTATGTGGTTAGGGTCAGGCACATATCTCTTTAATAGTGACACATGAAATACATTATGCACTCTCATAGATGCAGGAAATGCTAGCATGTATGGAATTTACCCTATATTTCCTAAGATCTCAAAATCTCCACAATATCTTCTTGCCAATGTTTGGCATCTTTCTAATCTTAGCGAACTTTGCTTCGCCTTCACTTTCAAAAATACATGCTCACCCACTTTAAAATCTATGAAAAATCTATTATTATTTGCATAAATTTTCTTCTTGTCCTCGGCAACCTTTAAATTCTTCTTGATATTTTTCATCTTCTCTTCCATTTGATTCAGCACATCTAGCCCAATAACTACTCTATCTGTTGAATTATCCCAACTCATTGGTGTGTTACACTTCCTGCCATGCAATGCTTCAAACAGGCTCATTTGTAATGAGGCTTGATACCCATTATTGTAAGAAAATTCAACTAAATGAATATAATCCTCCCACTTTGATGGTTGGTCCATCACATACATTTTGAGCATATCTTCAATTATTATGTTAGTCCTCTTTGTTTTCCCATATGACTCTGGATTATATGTTGTACTTAGATTTAGATTTTTCCCAAAACCTTTGAACAAACCCTTCCAAAAATTTAAAGTAAACTTTGGGTTTCTATCTGAAACTATTACCTTGGGCACTCCATGTAACTTGACAACTTCCTTCATGTAGATATTTTCAATATTGGTTCCCTTGTGTGTTTTCTTCATAGGAATAAAACGTGTTTCCTTAGTTAATTTATCCACCACCACCATGATGGAATCATGTTGCTTCACTATTTTGGGTAGCTTTGCAATAAAATCCACTATGAATACCTCCCACTTCCATTCTGGAATGGGAAATGGTTGTAACAACCCAACTAGATGTTGTAAATATTGTCATTGATGTCAACAGTCGAAGTGATGATCTGTAATGATGAAGTACATCAGATGAGATTGTCATTGATGTCAACAGTTGAAGTGATGATCTGTTGTTAAATGACAGATGACATTGTCATCGATGTCAACAGTATATTAGTCAACAAGAAGATAGTAAATGGAGAGATAGACAACACAAGCCCACGAGGAGGAGCGAACAACATAAGCGAATTGTATGAAGATCAAATATCATAAGTACAGAAGTATTTTGTGTCTATTGTTGATCGCGATAGGATCAACAATGATTCGTTGATAAAAATCTCTGGAGGAAGAACAGACTGTAGAGATTTCATCAGGATCAGTGAAAATACTAAACAGTTGATCAGTGCGCAGAAAATGTGAGAAGCCTCAACAGTTGTTTGATCAAGAGTTTGACCATGTTGATCATCTGATACAATGCACATCGGTCATTTGTGTGACCGTGTGCTTGAGGACCATTGAAATATCGTGACCATTGATCTACTTCAAGAATACCTGTCAACAGTCAGATCCAGTGGATATGTAAGGAGGATAAGCCCAAAAGTTAGTTAACACTCCAAAGCAGCAAAATGATCTGATCCGTTGGATCAAGAGGACACGTGGCAAGTGATTGGAATTTTTTTGACTCATAGATCATGAAATTCAAAGACATTGTTGCATGAACTTGTGAAATGAGAAATCACGATATGATTTGGACCATTGGATCATGGAGGGTCGTGGACCGTCGATCCAATGTAAGTGGATATCGGGAAATCTAGAATGGAAGAAGGGAGGTGAGTAGTCCTCCAAACTCATGAAATGTGAAATCCTGATAAGTTATGGGTGTTGTAGGAAAATCTCCCTGCGGACAGGTAGATTGCCTCAAAGAGCTAGACCCTAAACTCTAATATAGAAAGTGCTTAACATGGACACTGACTTCCTTTCAAATCCATACAAACTAATACATGAGAAGGAAGGAGAATAGAAGTACCTCTTTATCGATGTTTGTCCCTGCACGCTCCGAGTTGAGCTCCAATCCTTTGCTCCTCGACGAGCCCTGTAGACAAACAAGATACGACCACTTCCTACTCTATTGATATTAGCTTGAAAATAGATTTATCTATCAATGATAAGTTCATGTAAGATCAGACACAAACTAGAAAGAAATAGGCCAAGCGTGTCATATTAATGAGAATAACGATAGCAGTACTTACAATCGTAGATGGTAATGCGACAGCTTCGTCAAGTCCCCTTTGTCTAACCCTTGCTTGAAAGATCCACAACCTGGATGATAGCAGCTTCACTGATCACTCTCCTTTTACTGACTATGTGTTTCCTATGAGATCATAGGTTTCATGCTAGCAATTCTCCCCCTTTCATGCTAGATACCTCTTGAGTTATCTTTAGAACAAGTTGAGAAATCCCCTCCTTAGATCAGGGATCTCCTGATGGAACCAAGAATTCAAATGCAACAGCCTTTCAAACTTGAGAGATCCTCCCCTTATTCTCCTCAACGGGCCAACTACTACCTCAGATTAGACAGCGCTCCCTCAAAAGGGGCATCAGGGCGCTATAGCACTCCCTAGGAATCTTGAGGGGAGCACCAATGCTCCAAGGATGGATAGCGCTCCTTCAGAGAGGCAGACAAGCGTTATAACGCTCCCTAAGACCTTATAAGGGAGCGCTCACCTTCAAAACCTTTGTTTAAGAGCCCTTCTCAAGTGATAAGAGTTCCTTGAATTCAGTTAATCATTCCCCCTCCTTCAAATCAAGTGTCTGAGTTATTCTAGATTCCTCTTTGGTGTCTTCATCATGGCAGTATGCTTCATTTTATGTTTGCAACACTTGCGAATGACATGCGACACTTGCGACAGTTGAGAGGATCATGCGACACTTAAGATGCTTATCGAAGTGAGCAATATTGAGGTGTAACAATGGGCCATCAGATCAAAAAGGTACGAGGACCATTAGATCCGGAAGAAGCTACACAACAGTTAGTTGTGAGTTCCTTCGAAACGCTAGACTCGGATAATTTGGAGTGACAATGAATCAAGGATCCCAAACTCGCGAAGTCTGAAATTCTGAAGAGATCTTAGTCATTGGTTGGAAGGAAAGCACGTGGTGTAAGATCAACAATTCAGATATTTGTGATTCAGAGAATCAGCGACGAGAGTTGTTCAAAAACCCGAAAGCCAAAGCTCTGAAGTCAAGGAGGAAGACATGTATCAAGGTCCATGTCATCTTGAGTGATGTCAATGACAGACCACGTCAGCAGATCAAGTCAGCTAAGGACATGTGGCACATTCTGATAGTGACAAGTGTCAAAGTAAAATTGGCATTTCAGGCACGTGTATATCATGGATTTGAATGACACATGGCAGCTACTCGGCACGTGTCAAGTCATCTTGTGATGTCAACAGGTTTACGTCACGTCAGGAGTTTCTACTTAGAGAGTTTTTTATAGCAATAAAATACTCTAATATATCGAAGTCCCGAACACCGAAATTGAGAAAGGGACACACGTCAGTAGATTGACAGCTTCAGAGTTTTGAAGAGTTGGAGGTCATGAGACCCGATGAGAAAAATGTCAAAGAACCAACAACCATCCATCTTCATGGAGAATATGACATGTCTAATCTGACCGACAATTTTGTGATCATGAGTTTAGTAAAGTGTGAAGTCATGAAGACTCGAATGTCTAAACGTCGAAATCCTGTCAGTCGTCCATATCATCAGGAGAATGAAACGTGACCATTTATTTGGTAAAGCATTCATACACTTGTCTCGCCTAACGGGGGGTCACTGCCATTGGTCATATGCTATACAGAGTTTTTAAAGGAAATGATAATATGTCATTATAGTTGTTATAGCTCATGGTCCTGTGATGCAAGGTTATATGAAATGGCTTGAAGGAAGCACCTCCATAGTATCTGGTCTCTATGAAATTAATGAAGATCTGTGAACAAGTATAAAGGATAAAATTGATCCATGTTGTGATCAATTTATGAAAGGTATTCACGGTAAAGATAATTAAAATGTGATCAACTCATGAAAAACAAAAATGAACTGATACACATTCATGATTAAAAGAGAATTAAATCATGAAAATATGAATAAAGAATAAAAAGGAAAAATGATATTAATTAAAGTTTAGATTATCATTTTAAATGAAAAGGTACAATGGTTCAAATAAAGGGACACAATTTTTTAAATTTCACACCTATTTGAAGATTATATAAACAAGAAAAAGTGGTGAGAAGATGGTGTCTCTGTGGTTCATATTAGAAGATCGAGAACAAGAGCAGAGTCCAAGATGAAGAATTGTTTGTTCTAAGGTGCCTATCAATGTCTTATTGAAGATCAAGAATAGAAGAAGACAAAGCAGTAGTTATGCAATCTAGTACTTGATACAGAAGACCATACAAGCAAAGGTTGCAACAGACAAGTAGAAATACAACAATGGTTGTATGAGTCAAATTTAGTGAAGTACGGAAGAGAATGAATTGCATTATAAACTAAGGGCGGTTGGGTGCTGAAGGGGCAGGTTGGAGCCTACAGGGGAGTTGGTCCTTCCTTGTCAGTTGTAGCTGACTAAACAGGGGGTTGTAGCCTCCTACCAGTTGGTGCTGGTGAACAAAGGGAGTTGGTGCTTCCTTATCAGTTGTGGCTGACTAAACAAGGGGTTGAAGCCTCCTACCATTTGTTTCTGGTGAATGAGGGTGTGGGTGCATCCTTCCAGTTGTAGCTGGTAAATGGGGTGTGGCAACATCCTTTCAGTTATAGCTGAAGAAACTTTGGGAATGTTTCTCCATCAAGTTGTAGCTTGAAAACAGTTTTGTAAAAGAACTTTTTATTCATGAGAAAAGAGTTGGTGGTTTTCCCTATTGGATTCCACGATAAATTCTTGTGTTCATAAGGGTTTGTTGTTCATCATATATTGCTTAATTGAATAATTAATATGTGTTCTTAATATGGATGAAGGTAAAAATAAAAAGTAGGCAATACTGATTCACCCCCCCCTCCCTCTCAGTATTGCTAGATATTCCTTCAATTGGTATCAGAGAAAGGTTCCTTTAAGCACAATCTAACAAACTGAAAGGAAGATCAAATTAAGCACACGTGGATGGACAAAATATTCACAATGAGAATGGAACTCCAATACTTAGAAAAGAAGAATACATATTTTGTATTATAAGAATGGAAAGTCATCTGAAGGCATTGGGTCATGATGTATGGAATTCAGTGATCACTGATTATTTCCCACCAAATAGAGTAAGGAATCCAGCTCAAAAAAAAATCCAAGAAAATTAACTCAATGCCGATGAATACAATCCTTGATGGATTACCTGATGATATCAAAGAGAAGATAGGTGAATGTAACTCTGCAAAAGAACTCTGGGAAAAATTAAAAGACCTCTACTCAGATGAGAAGTCAAATGAAGTATTTCAATCAGAACAAAGTTCAGTCTACAACTTCTAGTGATGAATATTCTTTTGAAGAATACTTAGACATTGAAGCAGCAGTCAATATGGAAGATGAGCTTGAAATTTCTTTGGATGAACTAAGAAAATATAAACAAAGGTGTAAACAACTAAAGGATCAACTTAAAAATGTTGAAAAATTAAATAAAGGGACTGAAGCCCTTAATAAACTTCTCAGTCTACAAATATCTCCCTCGAACAAATATGGCCTTGGATATGACCACACACACATAATTAAAGGATCAAGTCCTATTACTCAGATTGAGATTGAAGATGACATGTCTAGTGATGATACCTCTAAATAATTTGCTCATCCTCCCAAGAAGATGTATCAAATCAAAAGAGAATACTCGCCCATCAATAAAGGTTAAGACTCTCCACAATATTATGATTGCAATAATGTTGATATTGAATTCTCCCCTGCAAGGAGAGAAGAAGATTCAAATACAATAACAAAATATTATGTTAGCATTTATCCCATGGAAGAAGAAGAAGAAAAACTATCAAAGGCCAAAGAAAAGGTTGATTGGAGTCTCTTTGCATACCTCTATCACCATAATGAATCAGACTATAGATATCTTCATGACTACACTCAAGAATTTCTTGAAAAGAGTCAAAATCATGTCTTGGAAATAAAGGAAATGCTCAAGGATAGTAAAAAGATAATATATGAGTAGGACAATCAGTTAGAAGAGAAAGAAAAGGAGATCAAGAGATTGAAAAATGAAATCAGTCAAGAAAAAGAAGAAAAGAAGGAAGATGATGTCTCAAGCAAAAACCTTGTAGATCTAAAATAACTAAGGGAAAACTATGTCAATCTTAAAATCCAACTTGAAGAAGCCAAAAGGAGAGAAGAGGTAGTAAGGAACCAGTTGGACAAAAAGGAAGAATCTTGTCATAAGATGGAAGCAGAAGTTGTGAATCTTAGAAAGAAGGTTGAGAAGTTTTACACCCAAATCAAGTTCTTGGACAACTCCATGACCCTGGATGAGATCTTGGATAGTCAGAGATCACCATATGACAAAACCAGTCTTGGCCACAACAAGGAAGAAATTAGTAATCTCAAGAAACCTGATGCAAGTCCTTCATTTGTAAAAAGTGAAGACAGTTCTGATGCAAGTCTTTCTTTTATACAAAGGGAAAGAAAGTATGATGCGGGTTCTTCATGTTCAAAGAATAAAATCAACACTACAAAACTTAGAAGATCAGATCAAGGAAGACATCCAGAAGCTACTCATACACCTTGAAACAAGTTTAGAAGAGAGACACCTTCATGGATGAATCAAAGAAGGTATGAGATTATCTTTAATGGTTATTGTTTTTCTTGTAATGAATATGGTCATAAAGCCTTGGATTGTAGGCATCATGGAAGAAAACAAGTTGGTAGGTTCAAAAATAGTATAATATGTTGGAACTGCAATCATGTTGGACATATTGTTGCACATTGTTACACTATGAGATGATATAGTTGTGGTGGATATGGCCACAAAGCCTATAAATGTTGGGACTCAAGAAGACAACCAATAAGAAATGATTCACACAATATGACAACAAGAGTAAATAAGAATACATGGAAAAGAAAATCTGAAGTAGAAAACAAGAAAGATGAGGAAAATATTGTTCCTGAAATTGATGAAGTTAATGATAAGAGTTTGGAGGATGAAACTACTAATAATGAATATTCTCAAGACAAGAATAAAGAAGCTTCTGGTGCACATAATAATGATGTCGATGATGAATCTCCAACGGTAGAACAAAAAAAATAATTGAGTGATGATTACATCAGAAATCTTTCAATCTTATTTTAAATGGTACAATGAAACTCCTTCCAAAAGAAAAAAAGAAAAAAAAGGTGATCTCTGTCCAAGAAAGATGCAAAGACTATGTCTAATGAAGCAAATTATCTGATGGATATTCCATCAATTAGTATTGATATTAGAGGAAAGTTGTAAGCACATCAGTACTCATATTGAACAAAGGTCAGTTCAGGATTAATAGTAGTAAAACTCTTTGTGAACCCTGTTTTGTGAGATCATTTGGTAAAATACTTCAAAGTCTTTAGAAGTAAGGGTTACATCAAAAGGTGTGATGAGAATTTCGAAAATGTGATGCTAGATCTGATGAAGGTATCCTTCTAGGATATGCTTCTACCAAGAAAGAATACAGATGTTACAATCTTAGGATACATAATATTGTTGAGAGTACAGATGTCAAGGTGGATGATATAAAAATAAAATAAAAAATTGGTATCCTAGTTAGAGATCGATGAGAATTGATGGAAATAACCAAGGGTTGTTTGAAGAATATGAAACAAAAAAATTGCCAATCGACTGAGATAGGAAGTTATTAAATTAACAGGGAAGAAAACTTCTCAGGAAGAATTACCTTTTCAGAAACAAAGGGGGAGAATAGTAAGAAGCAGAGAAAGAGCATATTGACAGGGGGAGTCATTTAGCTATGACTGGCAGAACATGTTCACAGGAAGAGTTACCCAAGTTCAATCTGATCAGTAACATATAGAACTTTACAAGTGGTCAGAAAAGTAATTATACTGACAGATCATAAGAGAAGAAACCCTTTGCCATTGATGTCAAAGGCAGAGAGAAACTTCATATAAAGGAAAACTTCATAAAAGGATAGCATCAACATAGGGGGGGCTTTGTATATGAAGTTAGTGTGTTGACCTCAATGACAAAGGGGAAGATTGTTGGAAATATTGTCATTAATTTCAACAGTCGAAGTGATGATCTGTAATGATGAAGTACATCAGATGAGATTGTCATTGATGTCAACAATTGAAGTGATGATTTGTTTTTAAATGACAGATGACATTTTCATTGATGTCAACAGTATATTAGTCAGCAAGAAGATAGCAAATTGAGAGATAGACAGCACAAGATCACGAGGAGGAGATAACAACAGAAGCGAATTGTATGAAGATCAAAGCTCAGAAGTATATAATTATTTTGTGTCTATTGTTGATCACGATAGGATCAACAATGATCATTGATCAAAAGCTCTGGAGGAAGAACAAACTGTAGAGATGTCGTCGGGATCAGTGAAAAGAGTGAACAGTTGATCAGTGTGCAGAAAATGTGAGAAGCCTCAACAATCATCCAATCAAGAGTTTGACCATGTTGATCATCTGATATAATGCACATCGGTCATTTGTGTGATCGTGGGCTTGAGGACCATTGAAAGATCGTGACCGTTGATCTGCTTCAAGAATACTTGTCAATCGTCGGATCCAGTGGAGCTGCAAGGAGGATAAGCTCGGAAGTTAGTTAACACTCCAAATCAATGAAATGATATGATCCATTGGATCAAGAGGACATGTGGCAAGTGATTGGAATTTCGCTGACTCGCAGATCAGGAAAGTTAAAGACAATGTTGCATGAACTCCCAAAATGCAAAATCGCGATATGATCTGGACCATTGGATCATGGAGGGTCATGGACCTTCGATCCAATGTAAGTAGATATCGGTAAATCTAGAAGGGAAGAAGGGAGGTGAGTAGTCCTCCAAACTCATGAAACGCGAAATCCCGATAATCTTTGGGTCGTCAGATCACAAAGGTAGGAGGATCGTTAGATCTGGGAGAAGCTACACAACGGTTAGATGTGAGTTCCTTTAGAACTCTGGACTCTGATAATTTGGAGTGACAATGAATCAAGGATCCTGAAATCACGAAGTCTAAAATTCTGAAGAGATCCTAGCTGTCGGTTGGAAGGCGGGCACGTGGCATAAGATCTACAATTCAGGGATTTGTGATTCAGAGAATCAGCGACGAGAGTTTTTCAAAACCTCGAAATCTAAAGCTCTGAAGTCAAGGAGGAAGACATGTATCAAGGTCCACATCATCTTCAATGATGTCAATGACAAACCATGTTAGTAGAGCACGATAGCTAAGGACATGTGGCACATTCAGATAGTGACAAGTGTCAAAGTAAAATTGGCATTTCAGGCATGTTTATATCATGGATTTGAATGAAACATGGTAGATACTCGGCACATGTCAAGTCATCTTGTGATGTCAGCAGGTTTACATCACATCGGGAGTTTCTACTTCAAGAGTTTTTCACAGCAAGCAAATACTCTAATATCTCGAAGTATCGAACATTGAAATTACAAAAGGGACACGTGTCAGTAGATTGACAGCTTCGTAGTTTTGAAGAGTTGGAGGTCATGAGACCCGATGAGAAAAACATCGAAGAACCAATGACCATCCATCTTCGTGGATAATATGACACGTCCAATCTGACTGGCAATTTCGTGATCATGATTTTAGTAAAGTGTGAAGTCACGAAGACTCGAATGTCTAAACATCGAAATCTCGTCAGTCGTCCATATCATCGAGAGAATGAATCATGACCGTTGATTTGGTAAAGTGCTCATAAACTTGTCTCACCTAACATGAGGTCACCGTCGTTGGTCATATGCTATAAAGATTTTTTAAAGGAAATTATAATATGTCGCTATAGTTGTTATATCTCGTGGTCATGTGATGCAAGGTTATATGAAATGGCTTGAAGGAAGCACCTCCATAGTATTTGGTCTCTGTGAAATTAACGGAGATCCGTGAACAAGTATAAAGGATAAAATTGATCCATGCTGTGATCAATTTATGAAATGTATTCACGGTAAAGATAATTAAAATGTGATCAACTCATGACAAACAAAAATAAACCGATACACAGTCATGATTAAAAGAGAATTAAATCATGAAAATATGAATAAAGAATAAAAAGGAAAAATGATATTAATTAAAGTTTAGATTATCATTTTAAATGAAAAGGTACAATGATTCAAATAAAGGGACATAATGTTTTAAATTTCACACATGTTTGAAGATTATATAAACAAGAAAAAGTGGTGAGAAGATAGTGTCTCAGTGGTTCATATTAGAAGATCGAGAACAGAAGCAGAGTCCAATATGAAGAATTGTTTGTTATAAGGTTCATGTCAATGTCTTATTGAAGATCAAGAACAAAAGAAGACAGAGCAGTAGTTATACAATCCAGTACTTGATACAGAAGACCATACAAGCAAAGGTTGCAGCAGACAAGTAGAAATACAACAATGGTCGTATGAGTCAAATTCAGTGAAGTACAGAAGAGAATGAATTGCATTATAAACTAAGGGTGGTTGGGTGGTGCAAGGGTAGGTTGGAGCCTACAGGGGAGTTGGTGCTTCCTTGTCAGTTGTAGCTGACTAAATAGGGGGTCGTAGCCTCCTACTAGTTGGTGTTGGTGAACAGAGGGAGTTGGTGCTTCCTTGTCAGTTGTGGCTGACTAAATAGGGGGTTGAAGCCTCCTACCAATTGTTGTTGATGAATGAGGGTGTGGATGCATCCTTCCAGTTGTAGATGGTAAATGGGGTGTGGAAACATCATTTTAGTTGTAGCTGAAGAAACTTGGGGAATGTCTCTCCATCAAGTTGTAGCTTGAAAACAGTTTTGTTAAAGAACTTTTTATTAATGAGAAAAGAGTTGGTGGTTTTCCCTGTTGGGTTCCATGATAAATTATTGTGTTCATAAGGGTTTTTTGTTCATCGTGTATTGCTTAATTGAATAATTAATATGTGTGCTTAATATGGATGAAGGTAAAAGGAAAAAGTAGGAAATATTGATTCACCCCCCCCCCCCTCTCAGTATTGTTGGATATTCCTTCACTGGATGCATATGTTCAGTCTTCACTTTCTGGCACTCTAGACATCTAACTATGTAATTAGTGACTTCTTTCTTCATTCCTAGCCAAAAGTATTGGCTTCTTACATTTGTGATCATTTTTTGATATCTCGTGTGCCCAACATATGGCACATTGTGCATTTCCATCAAAATTGTATTTTTCAGCACATTGAAATTTGGCACATATATTTTTCCTCTATACGTGAGTATTCCATCCTCTTGAAGCTCATAATATTTAAATTTCTATTGTAAATTTCCTTGTTGTAATGTTTTTTTATTGCCAAATAGTGTTTATATGAATTTGATGTTGCAATAATTTTATCTTTCATATCATTCATGTACATGTTGGTGGTTGCAATATGCATCTCATGTGCTCTTCTCCTGATTGCATCAGCCACCTGATTCTCTTTGCCTTTGATATGCTTAATTTCAAAGTCATATCAGTAAGTAATTCCATTCACCTAGTTTGTCTGGCACTTAATGTGGGTTGTCCAAACAAATGTTTCAAACCACATAGGTATGTCCTTAGCTCAAATTTCCTCCCCATGGAATAATGTCTCAACATTTTTAATGCATGAATAATGGTTTCTAACTCTAGATCATAGGTGCAATAATTCCTCTCATGCTCTTTTAATTTTCTGGACTCATAGCATACCACGTGGCCTTTTTGTGTGAGGACTCCACCAAGCCCTTTCCTTGCACACATAATTGCACACAACGAAATATTCATCTAGATATGAAATCTTCAATATTGGCATAGTATTCAAAATTTCTTTCAATTGTTGAAATCTCCCTTCACACTTGGGAGTCCATTAAAATTTCACTCCCTTGTTTTGCAAGGAAGTGATTGGGCTTGAAATTTTTTAAACACCTTTTATGAATCTTCGGTAATAACCGGAAAGACCCATGAATGATCTAACCTATTTGAAATTTCTCAGTGTTGTCCATCCTCTAATGGCCTCTATCTTCTCGGGATCAACTATTATCCCTTCTGCTGAAATTATATGCCCCAAGCAGTGAATCTTCTTTTGATAAAAGATGTGTTGACTTATCTTGGCATACAACTTATGCTCTCTTAAAAATTTTAACACCATTCTTAAATGTTTCTCATGTTCCTCTTTTGTCTTTGATTAGATGATTATATCATCTAGGAATACAATTACAAACTTGTCTAGATACTCCCTAAAGACTCTATTCATTAGGCACGTGAAAAATTCCAGTGCATTTGATAAGCCAAATGGCACTACTGTGAATTCATAATGCCCACATCTTGTCTTGAATGTTGTCTTGTTGATATCTTCTTCCTTTATCCCCACTTGATGATAGCCTAATTTAAATTCAATCTTGGAGACGATTATTGCACCTTTCAGTTGATGAAATAAATCATCAATCCTTGGAATAGGATGTTTGTTCTCTATGGTGATCATATTCATGTATCTAAAATCAATACACATCCTTAAGTTTCCATCTTTCTTCTTCACAAAATAACTAGGGTTCCCCAAGGAAACACACTTGGGCATATATTCCCCTTGTTTGACATCTCTTCAAGATGCATTTGCAACTCCTTCAACTCTAGTGTGCCCATTCTATATGGTGTCTTGGACACTGGGGAAACTCTTGGTACCAAATCAATAGAGAAATCAATGTCTCTCTTTGAAGGAAATCTTGGAATTTCTCCAAAAACATCCTCAAACTCCCTCAGGACCGGATGGTCTTCAGTGTTTTCCACTTTATCTTTCGTTGTCTCTTCCATATGGGTTGCAAACATTTGACATCCCTTCCTGAATTTTTTTTCAACTGCATAACTGAAATTTCTCTAATAGCTACATCTCCTTGAATTCCTTGAACCTCGCCTTGCTTCCCTTCTTCATCAAGACAAGTGATTGTCTTTTTGTGGAAATCTAGGACAACATGGTGTTTTTCCAACCAATCCATTCCAATTAGAAAATCATATGAACCCAACGGTATGATGTTCAAATATACCTTCATGCTGAGTCCATTCATGTCTATTGGACAATATTTAACTAGCTCATTGATTTTCCTCTTAGACCCTGTGGCTAGTTGAACTAACCAAGATTTATTATGCTTACCCCTTTGCAAGTGAAATATTTCAGCAATGTTAGAATTTATGTAATTATGGCTAGCTCCAAAATCAATTAAAAATTTTATAGGTTGGTTATCAATCTTACCTTCACTTCAATCATGGGGGATTGATATCATGCTTGCTTGTTGTCCAATGTTGCATAAATCCTTGGCATGTTTTTCCCATGTCTTCCATTGTTTCATCCTCAGAAATTTCATGGACAGTTCTCATTATTTCTCCTTTGTGAGGGAAGTCCCTATATAAGTGATTTCCCTAACATCCCCAACATTGTACAGGTTCATGCCTTGGCCTTTTCCAAAATGAATTTGTAGTCTTGTGGTCATTTTGGGTTGGATAACCTCACTTATTTTCTAGGGAGTTGTTCTGGAAAAAGGGTGGCTTAAAATTGTAAATGTGTTGAACCTACACAGAATATATCTAGCTAGAAAATAATACACACATTTGCAGAGAGAAATTAAGAAAGAAGAATCAAGATAGAAAGAATGGAAGAATTCTCATTAACTTTATTCCACACTCAAAGAATGAATAATTTACAATAGATATAGGATACATGAGTAACTAATGAGCCATAGTGGTGGTCTAGATTGATATGTACACACACCAGTAGTTACAAGAGTAAACTGCCACCTAGTCTAGTCTCTTAGGCAGTTACGGGAGTGAACTGCCACCTAGCTGAGTTAACTAGTCAACTAGTCTTCAGTTAACTGAATGAACAGAGAGTAGTGAGGAGTTAACTCAGGGAATCAAGGCTAATGCGCCATTTTAGTGATGATCCCAAGGCAAGGTCGAATTAGCATGGTGATGATTCCAATGTTGCATGGTGATAAAACCAATGCAACATCTAAACTCAACTCAACTAGTCAAACCGAAGTGTGAACTGAAAGAGAATATTCTCCAGGTGGAATATTCTCTCCTAAAATATAGGAGACTGGATAATGACTAATTATGACTAATAAACAAATAATAACCTTAGTAAAAATAAATCCTAGGTGTGTGTGAAGTAAGTCCAACACCCCCCCTGAACATCACTATGGTGAAAATAAAGAACGAGTCTTGGATACGAGGCCATGTTAGGTACCCAAATACAAAAGATACACTGAACTAAATGAGGAAAGAGGGAAAACCTCATGGGAACAAAACCCCCCCTCAAATTACAATGCATAAAATAAAAAATGATAAGGAACAAAAGGCGGTTGCTAAGCAACCATGTCCTTCACTCCAAGAAGACCTCGCAATTGTGCAAGTTTGTGCTCTTTGAATATTTTGTTGAATATGTAGATGTCTGCACAGATCTGATGAAGTATATGAATCATTGATATTTCCACACATCCACTTTATCTTCTTGTAATGAATAATATCCAAATAAATTTTGGATGAAATTTTGAAAACCGTGCGGCCGTTTCCAGAAAAATGTTGAAATTTTGTTGATTTTAAAATGATCATAAGTTCACTTTCCAGACTCTGTTTCAGGCGATTTTTTTTTAAATTGGATATTTTCCTGAGAGGAATTCAAATATCCAATTTTTTCAGCAAATTATTCCCAAAAAATATCATAATGGAGTCTGATGTGCGCGGCTCCCTTTTTGTCTCCTGAGATGCATGCATTGCGCATGGAAAAGTGTTTGCATGTGACCCCTGAGATGCATGCCATATATCTTTCACATGAATTTTAGAAAATAAATCTGAAATGGAGTAGACATCATCTTCAATTAATGGAATACAAATTTATGCAAATACTTGTGTAGAAGGCTCTTCAAATTGGGATGATTTATCTTCTAGCGGTTTTTCTACATTCTCTATCTTGTCAACATGTTGCATGCATTATTCCTTATTCCCAAATAAAACCTCAAATCTTCTCCATAATTCATTTGGAGTGAATTCTTGTGAGTCATCATATACTTGATGGAGAATTTTGAGAGAAATAAAATAGAGAATACATCATATGGCCATATCTTGTCTATTGAGAAAATCATTTTTCTCATCGACAGAATCAGGCTCTACTTCCATTGCAATAGTTATTTGGTACAAGCCTCTGCATCTGAGCATAAGTAGAATTTTTTCCTTCCATTACAAATAGTTATGAGGCGTGAGAAGTATTTCTAGCGAATAATCCATCTTTTTGTTGTCTTCAATCTTTTGTACCTGCAAATTTTTTTTGGTGTAGCTTTCTCTTAGCAGTCTGTCAGCTCTGATACCATGTAAATGTGTTGAACTTGCATAGAATAGATATAGCTATAAAATACTACACATATTTGCAGAGAGAAATTAAGAAAGAAGAAGCAAGATAGAAAGAATGAAAGAATTCACATTAACCATATTCCACACTCAAAGAGTGAATAATTTACAATAGATATAGGATACATGAGTAACTAATGAGCCATATTGGTGGTCTATATTGATATGGACACACACCAGCAGTTACAAAAGTAAACTTCCACCTAGTCTAGTCTCTCAGGCAGTTACGGGAGTGAACTTCCACCTAGCTGAGTTAACTAGTTAACTGAATGAACATAAAGTAGTGAGGAGTTCACTCAGGGAATCAAGGCTAATGCGCCAGTTTGGTGATGATCCCAAGGAAAGGTTGAATTAACATGGTGATGATCCCAATGTTGCATGGTGATAAAACCAATGCAACATCTAAACTCAACTCAATTAGTCAAACTAAAGTGTGAACTGAAAGAGAATATTCTCCAGGTGGAATATTCTCTCCTAAAATATAGGAGACTGGATAATGATTAATTATGACTAATAAACAAGGAATAACCTTAGAAAAAATAAATCCTAGGTGTGTGTGAAGTAACTCCAACAAAAACCTTTATGCCTTTGATACTTTTTACCATTCATCTTATCATTCCAAGATTTTTGGAAAATTGGCCTTCCTCTACTCTACTCATAAAGATGATCTTCTCTCCTTATGGTTCCCTCTGAAGTTGTGGGGTTATTATCTTGTATCTTGTCACTGTAGAAGGAGGGTAACCCACTTATAAACCTTTGGGTTTTGACTTTCCCATCCTTTATGAAGTCAACATACTTCAGCAACTCAAAGAATCTCTTCTCATATTCATCCATTGTCATGCTTCCCAATTTGAGCTCGAATAACTCTTTCATTTGTCTTTCACAGTAATTCTCAGACAAATATTTCTCTTGGAAATATCCTTTGAACCACCTCCATGATATCTTCTTCTCATCAAGGTGATTGGCTTGCTTAAGTTGATCCCACCACATGGTTTCCTTTCCTCGGAAGTAGTGGGTGACAATTCTAGCTTCTACCTGTAAGGGGTAATCATGCAACTGGAAATATTTCTTCATTTCCAACAGCCATACATTAGCCTCTTCTCCTTTCTTGTGCTCACCATTGAAATTCAGTGGCTTGATTTTATCGGGTTCAACTTGCAAGATGTCTACCTCAATCCTTCTTCTTTTCCTCCTGGCCTTGGACTACTTGCTGGCCTTGAACTTGCATGAGTTCTTCTAGTGGATTTTCTTGGAGAATGATGGTTCTTTCTCATGCTTCTTGATTTCATGTCATTCACGTGATCATCCTTTCTGCTATGGGATCTAGATGCGGTCACTAGTTTAGAACTAGTTTCTTGCTTTCTGCCAGAGTATTTATTGGCTTGCTTTTGTAGCATGTTTATACTATGGATCATTTATTTATGAGACTTTATAATCCTTTCATTATCATCCCTGTAGCTCTGCACTTCTCTCTACAGACTTCTCATAGTTACATACTTGTGCCTACCTCTTCTTCCATTAGACTATATCTCAGAATTTCACATGTTGATATGAAAAGATATAATCTCCTTCTCATGGTTGTAAGATCCATGGGAATATTCCATAACTCCAATCCTCGTATAAGAGCCAAAAATTATTTTCATGTACCTATAATTTTGCAAGAAATGTGCATGTGATAATTATTGTTAGAACATGTATACTATAAAGCATTTCATTAATTAGAATACAGGTTATTATTCATATCAATTTATTAAGGACACAAAGCATTAAGTCAAAATCGGATTCCTTAGACGCATTCCTCTCTGAAACATCTCTCCAACGACTATAGCCATGCTTCACTCTGAGTTATAAATGAAAAGTTACAACATTCACAAGTTGCAATTTTCCACTCGTTGTTTTGTTTTCACTACTGCAAAATTGCTTATTATTTTATGAGAAAAAATTATCGGCTAATTCAAAATTTTGGGTGGATAGATGTCTTCTCCTCCTCGATACCTTTCCAATGACTATTTGTTTTCTCAAAATTGACCTCTCAGTTGAAAGGTATGGTCCGAAGAAGTTTAAATTGTTTTTCCCATTTTATCCTTGCATGATACAGGTGTCTTTTGGCTCTGTTATAGTGCAATTTGTAGGTTTGGAAAATCCCTACACAATCACAGAACAAGTGCTACAACTTATTAATTATACACCCAATGTCACCTCGATGTAGGTCCCACACTTCAAGGGTGACTAGGTCACTCTAGGGAGGTGATCCCGGTGACCCTAGGGGGATTGAGACAGAGATGGAGGGAAGTGGAAATGAAACCCCTAGAGGTAAAATCTAAATGGAAAGGAAGTTAGGGAGATATGCCTTTCAAGACAATTAATGGATGCCCCACAAGTATAGTGCTTCTTCGAATGATTGTACATGCTCGAGACACAAGAAAAGACACTTGCAATAATATATGTTAGTGTGGATCATCAAGTTAATCTTTTTGTCCCTAATTTGCAGCAGTGGATGACAATTTATATCAGCAAGAAAGACATTCAAATCAGCATGTAAAGCATGAGGTCAATCAACAATATTATCAATAAAATAGGCAATCAATTATGACTAAACAAATGGCACTATGAGGATGAATAAAACAAGTTTTTATAACATGTGTTTTCTGCAAAAAAATGAAGCCTTATGGATGTATCATTTAATGGAATTCAGAAGCAATATTAACCATCAAAATGTGCCAACAATTAGTCCAAAATATGTGCCCTAGTTAGTAGACTAGGCGAGTGAAATTAGAGAGCTAGTCTAGGGTTAGTTTAGGAGTTATGAGAGTTTTAGTAGATAAGGTTATGCAGCCCTAATGGTTGTAGGTTAAAGTTTGTAATAGAATTTAGAGTGTTGGGAGAGAGGGGATGCCCTAGTGGGGAATACTCCTCTCAGTGAGACAAATCAACTTCAAGCAAGAGAGTTTTCAAAAGGTCAAAGATTATGTTTCCCAAGGCAATGATTTTATATCTCCAGTGCAAAGAAGAGTATGACTAGTGTCTTTACTATTGGGTTAATGGAGTCAAATGATCTTAGAGAATCTACCTCTTTGGGGGTGTAATCCCTTTTACTTCCCAAGGAAAGTTTCTCTAAGTTAGGGTTTAAGCTAAGAGGGTGTATGCCCTTATACTTCTCTTAGCAAACCCTTGTCTAAGCAATAAGATGAAGCATAAAGTGATGAAGACTAAGGTGGGGGTGTATTCCCTTATACTTCCCACCTAGTTCCTAGCACAATAACCTTGACTTGAAACAAATGATAGAAACAAAGTAAAAACCATACCAATTCAAGGAAAAATGCCAAGATAATCCACCACAATAGCAAATAGAATAGGCTTCCAAAGCGTGTGCATCACTTCTTTCATAAACCATTCATAAGTATAGCCATACACAAGTGCACAAGAGCTAAAAGATACAAGGAAGCTGAAAATTGTAGACCAAGCCTCTCACAAGAGGGAGAGTTATAATTCAAAATGAGATCTTATGATCTCTATTTATACAAAATTTATCTAACATAGCTTGTCCAAAAAATACGGAGTAAAACACAATATTAGAGGTCAAAAACCCTAATATTTCCCCCTTAACACAATAATATTAAACAATTCACTTATAATTTCACTTTTTGCACAAATTAAACCATAATTTAGGAGCACGTCACCCCTTTAAGGGACGTTTTTCCACTTTGAGGAGGTTGTTGGTGTTGGAGAAGCATGGAAGGGCCTCCAAAGGCCATGTTTCGAGCATATAGGTATTCATACCATGGTGAAGACTCTCTTATCCTCAAAACTTCCATGTGTCAAAGAGTGGCACCTCACCACCATGCTCTAGCCCCCAAGGTTATGATGTCAATCTCAAAAGTAGGACAGTTTTCTCCTCCTGGGAAAATTGTTTGGCAAGAAATGGGTGGGCTAGGTTGTCCAAGGCATCATTAAGGTTGTCCAAGTCATATCTCTCTCATCTAGCATGTGGGCCCTTGGCATCCAACCTGTGGAATTGTATCCCCATGTAATCCCAAGCTAGTCTTATTCTCCCAAATATTTCCACCAGCTAGGTTCTGCAAAGACAAATGAACACACCCTCCAAGGATCTCAATTCATAACATCATGATAAGTTAATCCAATCAATAAATAATCCATCCAAGCATGTGTATCAAGGATCGCCATATCAAACAATTAGCATCTCAAAATCATTATATGACTTGTCAAGATTAAGTATGGGAGGGTTGACGAGGTGTCCTATTGGGTAGATCTTGCCCTAGGTCAATGAGAGCCTCCAAGAAGTCCCTCTCTAAGCCATGTAAAGTGTATGAAGTGGATGGAGTCAAGACTCAATGGGAATATGGATCATGACATACTAGGGGTCACAGTGTTTCATTTGTGGGTGCCTTTGTAGAGGGTGTGTGGTACCTTCGTCCGCAATGCACTTTTTCCAAACCCATTATTTGCCTTTTATCTTTATTTATTTCATATTTTCTTTCATAATAGCATAAGAAGAGATTGGAGGTCACTGCCCTGGCATGGTGACCAGTTGGTGGAAATGTCACCCACAAATACCTAATGGAAATGAGAAGGTTGGCTCATGATGAGACCCCCTTTATCTCATCCATGCAACTGAGAGTCACTAACCTAGTTTGGTGACCAGATGATGACAATTTCATACCAATAGATATCCATGGACATGATAGGTTGGCTTGTGATGAGACCTCCTATCCTCCAACTAACCTTTTAGGAATTTTATTATTATATTGTGGGTCCCCTTTATTCAAAGATAAGTGTTTTATTTATTTCTTGGGTGATCCCTGGGTGAAGCATCTGGAAGTTTTATATATGGATTTTATATTTTACCCAACACCAACCCCTCTAGGCCTTTAGCCCCTTCTTCCCATAGAATGAGGGACAACCCCTTCTTGGGTCAATACACCCTAAAATCCCAAGAAATAAAGAAACAGAGGGGAATGATCATGGAAAATGGAAATTATGTTCAGGAACAGTACGATGGCTCATTAAGGGATTTCCCAGTAGCAAATTTCTTCCCAAAGATGACCACTGATTCGGGATCTTTTCACCAAAGTGACTTATAAAGAATTGTATTAAATGAGCATAAATTAAAATGCACCATAAAGAAGGAAAAGCTCAATCATGAAGAGACATAAGCATCAAATCTGAATACAAAAACTTGATAACAGAGTTCGTCCCTAGTGGACTACGTCTCCGGGTCCTACTCTCAAATGGGTAGGCCTTTTTATTAACTCAGCAAAATAATTTGGTAAAATACATAAGTATACCTCATTCTGGAATTAAGATGTAGAATCTTTGCTCAAATCAGAAAATATATAGTACCATTGAATTTGTGGCATCAAATTACCCAAAAATGACTATCTCCATGCCTCAGTTTGTCTCTGGCAGTCCCATGCCCTTGAGAATTCACGTCTCGATTTTCGTGCCTACACCCAACAATTAATTCATTGTACTTTGTCTCAAAAATCATGCCTGGTCGTACCGTCGAGTGACCTCCTTTGTCCATGGATAAACTTCAGCATTTAAATTAAATGTTGGGTGGATTGACCAATGGAGCCCGTTGGCCTAATAGTTGGCAGAGGCTATTGTAAGGTGTTTGGATAGGCGGAGGTCCAAGGGTCAAGCCCGCGGGCCCCCTTTTTGGCTTATAGTTATAAAAATATATATGAGTTTGGAACCACCACCAAGTTTGGATTTGTTTGTTTAGATTTATCAGAATCAGATGTTGGGCCACCAAAATTGGCGAGCCTTTTTTATTTTTGAAAATATGATTTCAGTCCCTCATTGGGCATTTTCCCACTACCACATGGTAGCCCATGACTGGGCCACATGGAAGCCAACCATTATCCCATGCCATCCACTTACATAGTCACCTTTCCATGTCACATGCCACATCCCGTACGGTCTTCCACGTGGTTGTACGGAATGCCATGTGGCACTTCCTCATTGGTCCACATGTTGACCCTAAAATGTCGAAAACAAGTGACACGTGGCAGCCTATGATGTTTCCAAGTCACCATGTTGATGTCATCATGACACATGTCACCCTCTCTGTGTGCCATGTACATTGTACAGATGTTGAATTCATATGTATTGATGTTGACGTCAGCAGTATGAATGTTGACTCATCCCTATTGACTAGGCTAGGTTGACCAACACTTTGACCGTGAATATATTTTGATTCGTAACTCTGTTTGACGAGTCGTTTACACCGTTGGAAATCTTGCAACGCACTCTTCCCAATGATGCCAATTTCACTTAGTTTTGAGGACTTTGAATTTTTTCCCCTTCTCTGTATGTCGAGGCCATTCTGAGTTTCCTGAGTTGCTTTTTCGAATTCTGAGTTGTCCTTAGTATTCTCTGGATCCTTTTTGGATCACACCTTCCCACTGAGAGATTTTTGGACCACCAAAATCTTTCATCAATAAACAGATAAGTGAGGGAAGAGTTCCCTCACCTTGTCCTTCTCAATCCACTTTGCCTTGCTTGGATGTGTTCCCTTTAAGCCTACTCGAAGATAATCAACATCACCCCTACGTGAAGTCCTCGTCCTTCTATCCAAGATGATATCTTACTTTAAATCATCCAAGTACTCAAAAGCAAACTCATCAAATGAAGGTATTGAAACTTCCTCACCCTGATCCATGATCATGGGAGGCTCAAAAAGTTTCAAGTTCTCCACATTTACAATTGAGTAGATCTGCATATAAGGTGGAAGATATAGATGAAAATCATTGGTACCATTTTTCTCCAAAATAGTGAAGGGTCCATAACGGATGGGATTGATTTTATTTCCTTCACCCTTCAATATTTCCTGGTTGATGTGAATCCATACCTGGTCTCCAACATGGAACTAATGATCAACCCTGTGTTTTTCATGCCGAGATTTATACTGTGCTTGACTTTTCTCCAATTGTTCCCTGACTTCTCGATGTACCTATTGGATCCTCTGGATGAAATTACGAGCTCTATATTCATTTCTTTCTTCATTTGAATCGGCATCTCTCCCATACATAAAGTCCAAAGGAACCTTAGGTAAATACCCAAAACATGTCTCAAAAGGCGAACACTTAGTGGAGGAATGTAAGGATCGATTGTAAGCATGTTGTACATAGGTTATCTATTCATCCCATAACTTGGGATGCTTGTTGCAGTAGCCTCAAATAAAAAGTACCATTGTTTGATTAACAAACTTTGTATGTTCGTCAGTCTGTGGATGGAAAGCTTTGCTCCTCTTCAACTTGGTGTCCATCATTATCCACAAACTTGTCCAAAAATCCCCAAGGAATCGAGTATCTCGATCCGAGATAATGGATATGGGTAACTCAAAGTGAACCCAAACATACTGAAAGAAGAGATTAGCAGTATGCTCAGGAGTGATCTGCTTTTTACATGACATTAAGATACACATCCTATTGAACCTATCCACTACAACATACAAATAGTCATGACCCCTTTTCAACACTGTTAAACCCCCTACAAAATCCATGGAGATACTTTCCCATAGATGGGATGGAACAGGCAATGGTGAGTATGGCCCCAGTTTTCTATTAGTGGGATTACAAGTAGAACACATCACACACACCTTTACATATTTAGTTACAATTTTTTTCATCTGAGGCCAGTAAAAAACCCTCTGCAGATGAGCCAAAGTGTTTCCTACCCCAAAATTCCCAGACACAAGAGAAGTGTGAGCTTCTTGTATTACATGGACTCATTCACTTATAGGAATACATAGCTTTCCAAGATGGTAGAGTATTTTTCCCTACAGACAATAGTTCTCTACCTGTGCACCATGGGTTAGCTTCTCATATACTTCTTTAAAATATTCATCAATAGTATATTGTTCCACATAGCTATCATGAGATAAAGAAGCATTCTTCAAAATAATAGAAGTAGAAATAAGAGGTCTAGAAATCATATCAGCTACTTTGTTTTGTACAATTTTTGTACTTGATTACGAAATGAAATTGTTGTAGGAAACCCATCCATCTGTAATGTTGAGATTGTTGCAGTTTGGTCTATGCTTGGAGATATTGTAAGGGTTGATGATTTGTATGTATGATTGTTTCCTTCCCTAACAAGTAGTGCTTCCATTTCTTTATGCTTTGAACTAATGCATACAACCCTTTATCATATGTATGATAGTTAACAACAGCTTGGTTAAAAATTTTAGAGTGGTAATAGATAGGCTTACAATATTGCATCAATACTACACCCATGGTGTATCCACTGGCATTTGTATCGATCTTGAAGTGTTGTTGAAGATTCAGTAGAGCTAATACTAGTGAAGTATTGATATTTTCCTGCAAAGTGTTGAAAGATTTGTGTTTCTCTCCTCCCCACTGAAAAGTGTTCTTCACACTAGTTAAGGCATGCAAAGGAGTTGCTATAAAGGAGAAGTTTCAAATGAATCTCCTCCAATTCTAGACTGCACCTAAGAAGCTATGTATTCCGGTTACACTTTTGGGCTTAGGCCAATTTACAATTACATCAATCTTGGAAGGATCAATTTTCAATTATCCTCCTCCTACAATATGACCTAAGTACACAAGTGTAGTCTTACCAAATTCACATTTGGATAGTTTTACATACAACCTTTCCCTTTGCAAAGTATCCAATACTTGCTTTACATGCCTTACATTTTCATCCCAAGTCTCTCTAAATAAAAGAATGTTGTCTTAATTTACAATCACAAAATCATCTAGAAATGGCCTGAATACATCATTCATCACACACATGAAGTTTGTCATAGAATTACAAATCCTGTTCTACAACCTTGATTCGATGGTATCCATTGCACAGATCCAACTTAGTGAAATAAACAACATTCTTTAATTGATCAAGTAAATCATCTATACAAGGAAGAGGGTATCGATTTTTCACCGTGATTTTATTTAAGGCTCGATAATCAACACACATTCGCCATGTGCCATATTTCTTTGGCACCATCACGATCGGAGAACCACAAGGAGATGAGTTGCGCATGATGACCCCTTGATCCAATAAGCCTTGTACATGTTTCTTGATCTCTATCATCTCTACAAATGACATCCTGTACATGCCCATATTAGGAAGAGGAGAATCCTACTGAAGATGTATTTCATGATGGATTTCCCTCGTAAGAGGTAATCCATCTAGTTCCTAGAAAATATCATCATACTTAGAAACAATATCAATTAATTATTTCTTATGATAAGGATCACATCCTTGGAAAGCGTTGGATGTTCTGACATCTTTCTCCCTTACAACCATGAGTACATATCTCTTATTAGTGTTTATGAGTCTCTTCATTTGTCTTGCACTAACAAGTGTTGTATTTACCCTCATGTTGTGGGCTCTAACAATATATTCCACTCCCCCCTTATTAAGGTGATATTTTTTCTCATGATGAAAGAAGAGTGATTTTCTATCATAAAGATTGTTGATTAAGGTTGGTTGTCATTGATGTCAACCCTTGAAGAAAGACCCATAGCACAAAGGTTTGGGTAATGGACCCAATAGTGTTTGACTTAAATATGACTCATTATTGTTTTTTCATGGTCGATAAGAAGTAAATATGGATGAACTCCAAAGTGGTCCCCTTATGGTGAAGGCCCTCGTGGGAACACGCTTTGTGCAGTAAGAGAACCCATGCTTAATTATGGAATAATGAGATGAAGGAAAGTGAATTTGTCAGGGAAAACATCCTATATGGATAGTTCTTGTCATGTCATTTCCGGTGGTATGTAGAACGTCACATAATTCCTCACGATTAGAGAGTTATGGCCATGAGAAGTTGGAGACCCCAGGTTTGGGTAATGGACCCAAGTTTGTTTGATGGGTAATATTATGAGTTATGATATATTTTCAGATAATACTATTATATATGGATATTACATGTCATTCCATTTCTGGTGGTATGTAGAACGTCACATAACTCCTCATGGTTTGAGAATTATGGCCTTATGAAGTTGGAGGGCCCTCATATGTCATCTAGAAGCCCCAAAAGGTCAAAGTAATCAAAGTGGTTTAAGAGATTTTAAAAGGTAAATAATAAATTGAAGTGATGAGTGTATTATAATTCAAAGTGAATACAAAATAAATTATTTCAATAATAATTTT